>VDFB02324772.1:0-82579 GCA_007258455.2 Sequoia sempervirens
TAATGCAATATAAACTCCTAATCTCTTGAGGGAATTGGTGCCAATTTGATGTGAAAATTGGCCCTTTCCCAATTCCTATGATGCAAGCTTGATGAAGGTTGATGAATGATCCACTTTGATGAAGGATGGTGAATGCTCCAATGGAAAAATCTGCATAAATTAGCTAAGATTCAATGATAATGGATGGAATTTGCTAAATATTTGAGCATAGTAAGTTTACTCAAATTGTGGATGCCAAAATGAAGAGATTAACCTCTTATTTATAGATTGACAAGTTGAAAACATGCCCAAAATAGAGCAATGTGGGACTAACAATTAGCCAATAGAAAAGTGCCATTTGTCAACTTGTGAGTGGATGGAGGATGTGCAAGTTTTGATGATTGTGCCAATAAATGTATATTTTTGAATTTTGAATTTGTTGAAATGACATGTAAGAGGGAAGGAAGAATGCATTGAAGGCCACTTGGCTCAAGGCAAAGGACATGTAAGATGGAGTAGATTCCTTGTTGGATGTACATGTCAACTTAGATTTTTGAATTCAAACTTGAAGAATGTTCCTTAAAAGATGCCTTGTTGAGGAGAATAGAGATTTAATAAATCAAATAAGTCTATTTTCATGTGCAAGTGGGAAAAGATAGAGGATGGGACATGATAAGAGATTAAATTAATCCAAGTTAATTAATTTAATGAAGGGATTAAATGATGTGACTTATTTGACTTAGATTTATGGATTTATTTAAATCAAATAATGAGAAGAATGTGAAAAGAGACCAATTAAATAAAGATTTTTGATTTATTTAATTGAAAGAGATGATGTTAGATTAAATTAAATAAGGTTTTAATTTATTTAATTTAATAGATAGAATATAAGAGATTTAATTAAATAAAATTGACTATTTAATTAAATGGGGATAGTTAGATCAGACAGGTTGATTTAAACATCGAGAGAGAGGATGATTTGATTAGATAATTGATTTATCTAATTAAGAGAGGAAATAATGATGAATTCAATCAAATAAGGGTATTTGATTAAATGGTTGGACCGAAGGATGATTCAAGATGAAATGTTGTTAGTGGTCAGGATTAGATGCACAAAGTCAATAAGTACATTTTACGTGTCTACAATATGTAGTGTCTTAGCTTTTGTATCACAAAGACAACAAGTAGAAACACTCTTTCTATGGGTGAATAGTTCAATTCATAACCCACCAGTGTTTGGTTAATATAATAGACTACTCTTTCCTTGTTATTATCATCTAGTTGTGCTAATAGAGATCCTAACACTACCAGTGTAATAGATACATATAAGATCATTGCATTATCTTGAATTGGTGGCATTAATATTGGAGGAGTGAGTAAATAATTTTGACTCCATTAGGAAAGCCTTATCACATATTCCATCCCATTTGAATGTTATGTCCTTGTGTAACAAAATGGGTGAATGGATGACACTTGTCCTACAACTATAAGGATGCAGAACCACTTCCGAGGATTGTAGAAGCCTACCTTGTAGACTTCTAACTACTCAATTGTTTTGGGGAGGCATTTCTAATATAGATTTTCCTTTGGCAGGATTGACCTTGATGCCTCTTCTTGATACTCATGTAACTCCAACACTCTTTCTGCAGACGTCAACCGAATACACACTTTGGATTGAGACTCAAGTTGTATTCCTCTAGCCTATCAAATACCTTGCTAGGTGAGTCAAATGATCTTGTATCTCTAACTCCATTTTTCTAATATGTCATCCACATAATCCTCCATAGTGATATGCAACATATCATGGAAAATGGTGGTCATTGCTCGTTGGTAGGTTGCTCCTACATTCTTTAGACTAAATGGCATGACATTCCAACAAAAGGTTCCCCATGCACAAGTGAAAGTTGTTTAATGTTGGTTTTTGGGGGAGATCTTTATTTGGTTATATCCAAAGAAACTATCCATCAGTGATAGCATTTCATTCCCCACAATTAGGTCTACAATCATGTCAATGTTGGGTAGAGGGAAGTCATCCTTTAGGCATGCCTTGTTGAGATCCCTAAAGTCGGTGCAGATTCTTATGCCCCCAGTGGGCTTTGATACTAGTACAAGATCAAATACCCAATCAAGATAGTTGATGGATCTAATGAAACCCACATCTAGAAGCTTCTAAAGTTCTACTTTAACCAAGAGTGTTATGTATGGATTCATTTTACGTAACTTCTATTTGACTGGTTTAGCTCCAGGAAACATTGTTAGGTTATGTACTACCAGGGTGGGATCCAACCTTAGAATGTCTACATATGTCCATGCAAAGTTGATTTTTCACTCATTGATAAATGTTGATAAGTTTACCTTTTCCTCAGGATCAAGTGATGTTGCACGATATGTTAGTTTTGGTGTTTCCACTGTGCCAACATTGATAGGTTTGGAGTCTTCAACTAGGAGTGTTGATTTATCTTGATATTTTATAGTGGGGAGATTGAATCTTCCATCATTGGGTGCCTCAAATGTGTCCTTTGTTTTTCTCTTTTCCTGATTTGATAAAGCCACATTATGGTTTTCTTTAGGGGACCTCTTTTTTATTTTAAAATTTTGTAGTTTATTTTTGCAACTAGAAGATGCAATCTCCCCTCCAAAATATGCTCCTTGATCTAGTTACTTTACAAAAACCTGCTTTATGATCTCCTTGTAGTTTATCAGTTCAAAGTCCCATGAAGTCTACAATAGCTTCATCATTCTAGAATGTGTCAAAAACAGGTGTATGATGTTGTTGGTCACAGTTTATCAACTCTGGATAATGCAAGGATATTTTGTCATTAGTATCAACAAAGCTTATGGAGGTTGTAGCTAGGGTAGGGACATTAGTTTTATCAAGGCTCCATAAGGTTTCTAGGTTATACTCACTAGAGTCACAAGGATCCCATTCATATTTATTGGAATCCATTTCAATATGATCGTCATCAAATATAGGTTCAAATGTAGGTTTGACCATGATAGAATTTACGTTGAGGTTTACAAACATGTTATGGATATACATATAGTCATCTAGACATTCACAATTATCCAATGTCTCATCAATGGTAGAAATAGCTCCTTCCTCATAAGAGGTGCTTTCAATAGTTGGGGTAATCACGTTAAATGAACCATAACCTAGTCCAAGATATTTGGGTGCTTTTCCACGATAATTGGTTCTCTCCTACCTTGTCCATGTAAACCAAGGCCACTTTGTCTAGTGAAACCCCATGCTTTTGGATATCTAATATCCTTTTCTACTTTAATCAATAGGAAGGGGAGGTAGTGGTGTCTCTCATCCTTCTTCTTTATAGATCCATGAAGACAGGTCTTCCCCACACACTTCATCATCTTGCATGTCTCCCCACTTAGTAAAAATTGTGGGTTTGACTATCATCGTTATAGCTCAAACATGTCTAATCTCTTTTGGTCCTCCATAAGTCTTAGGTGTTGGGGGGGGCATTCCAATGCAAAAGGATTGGTTGAAATGATACTCCCCACAACCTTTGTTAAGCACTTGGATCTTTAGATCAGATTTTTGGGGTTTAGTTGATGGAGTTTCAGTGGAGGATGAAGATAGTGATGATGGGCCCACATACGAGAAAGAGTGGAAGGATATATCATTGTTGGGTATTTGCAAAATTTTCTTGTACTTCTCCAATTTAGCACAGTAATGGAAAGGTACATGATCAACATATATGGTAACTTCCTTATTTTCATAAGGAAATTTCAAGAACTAATGAAATGTGGAAGGGATAAATTTTGAGTTGTGTATCCATGGTCATCCCAATAGAAGGTTGTATGGTAGCTCAAGATCTAGTACTTGAAATGTTGTTTCTACTATGGATGGTCTAATTTGAACTGAAATCTGATGGTTCCTTCTAAGTTCTTACCCCATGTCATCATAAGCTTTGATGGTGATGTCTTCATTTTTGATGAAGGGTAATCCCTTTACAATCTAAAACTCACAAAAACAACAGATAATGGCACAAACAAAATGCAAGAAGGAAAGCAAATATTTTCTATTATCACTGAAATGAAAATGAAATTACAACATTATATTTTCCATCACATGGGCTTTCTGATTACATAAATCTACAAATCTGCAAATCAGAGCCACCATCTACTCTACTCTGGCCTCTCCTCTGTAGTCCCCCTTTACATCATTTATTTGGAAGGTGTAATCGCCCTAGAATCTTCTAGAAAGTGTAACTTCCTTAGGAGGACATTTTAAAATTTTATTAATTTTGGCATTACAACTTCGCGGGGTCATAACTTTTGATCCGATCATCGGATTTTCAATTATAATGCCTTTTGAGTGTCTCAAGAAATCTTGCCCATCCGTAGTGCTGGGTCTCAAGAATTTTCACTATAAATTTAAGCCCATCTGAGCCTCTAAGTGCCTCAAAATTGACCTTGAAGATTTTACTACGATTTTTGAAAATTAAAATTTTAATATCTCTCAAATGACAAATGGTATTGAAGGGATTTCTTCACCATTGGCTTCAATTTACCATTCTGGAGGTCTGTGTAATATTTTGTGTCCAACTGTGCATAAATGCAAACTTACTAAAATACTAACCCTACCAAATTTAGCCCTTATTGAAAAGAAACAACATTTTTTTTTGGGTGATGCAAGATTGATCTTACACCCTAGATGCTCTTGTATCAAGTTTTATATATGACATCATCAGAATACCCTAGTTGTTTCACTAATTTTAAGGTACAGATGTTCAGGCCTGCACTGTTATCTATTAGCACTCTCTTGACTTTGTGTTTGTGGACACATAGTTGTAAATAAAGAGCCTGATTGTGGAAATATTTTTGTGGAAGGTCTTTCTCAAAAAATACTAAATGATGGGTGGAGGTAATATTACCAACCATGGCTTGAAACTGATCTAGTTGAGGTCATTAGAAACCAAAGTTTTGACAAGAGATTTTTGTAGGATTTCTTTATGGGTTGGCAACAACTTCAACAACTCTAGGATGGAAATTATGGATAGAGTTTTCTTTAGTTGTTCCACAATGCTATATTCATTGGATGGTTTACCTGTGGCTTTTGCTAGGGGTGGGGCTCCTTGGATTGTAACTCTCCCTCTTCGGGTACTCACATTGCACTCAGGATTTCCGCATAGTATGGTTAAAACTATGATGCTTTTATCGTCATGCGAGATATTTCCTATGAGGTCATCATAGGTGAAGTTGGCCTTACGTTAATCTTGTTATTTTCCTTTGTTTTTTTATTTTTGGTTAGTAATAGAGTTGATTTTATTAAAAAAGAACAGTAATACATCGCCAAATGCATAACAAAATCTAAGAAAATCCTCCCAAAAACTAGTAAATCCTCACAAAATGCCCCTAATCCTAAACAACCTATAGGGACATATAACTCTCACAATTTCAAATAAAGCTTCCGTACAATTGCCAACAACTAAACTAGAAACCCGTACAAAGCCAAGAATTGATTAATGACACAAAACCCCAAAGACCTTGTAACAGGTCAAAAGTGAGACTCCTTTTTTGCTCCTCCTTTAGTCTGTGATCAGAGGACCATTGCAAATTCTTTCTTCTTATCATTCTTTTCCTTCTTCCCCTAAACTATTTTCCAACCATCCTCCATCCTTGCAGCTTCTGTCTTACAAATCAGAAAGTTATCACCCGAACATGACCCAACATCACACCCTTTGCTACTAATTTGCAGACCTTGCTTCACTTCCATCTGAACCTCCACCTCATTCTCCAATAACCTTACCATCCCTTTTTTCTCCCTACATTCAGGAGTTGTAGCTCCATTGTTCCAGTTTAACTCCTTAACCTTTCCTTTAGGAACAACCTTGTCACCATTCCCAAACTGGTTTCCATTTTGAGTGGAGACTGCATTGGTTAATTGCAGGTCTTCCTTTTCAATCTAACACTCTAGTGTCTTCTCTTCTTGAATCTGAGCACCAGAAAACCAACCCTGCACCCCGCTGCCTTTAAATTGTGAAGCCTCTTGTTCCATTAACTTCTCCACTATGTAATGTTGTGAGGTCACACCTTTCCACCATGAGGAAGCTTTTTTCTTTTTCCTACTTTTAGCACATTCTGCGACCACATGCCCAGTCTAGAAGCATGTTCTGCATCTAAAATGTACCCCTTCATAGTCTAGTGCCTTCACCCAACAACCTTTTGAATTTTTAAGTTGAATCTCCTCCAGGGGTACCTTGGACACATCCATCTCAACTAGAACTTGGGCATAAGTCGAATGGAGAAGATTTGAAGAGCCCTCATCCACCATTAAAATATTTCCTAATGCATTCCCCATAGCTTCCAGGAAGGACTCAAACCAAAACTAGAGAGTGAGATTAGGAAGCCTCACCCAAATAGGAGCCTTCTCAAAAATTTCACTAGAAGGGTTAAATGTTGGATGCCAAGGTTTAAGCATCAAAGTATTTTTCTCATCCCATTCCCAGTGATAATCACACAAAACCTTCTTTCTATCCTGCTCTTTTTCAAACACAACAATAAAAAAACCTTTTTCTATTGGATAAATTTGAACATACCCTTCCAGAATAGGTTTCCAAAAAGAAGAAATCCACTGGTGCAACTCAGTCAGGCTTGACCAAAAACCCTTGAATCTACCAATTAGGTCCAGACCAGAAAACACTCTTTCATTAAAAGACACTTCTTTCTCTAGCTCTTCATCGAGTACCATTGTGATTGATTTAGAAGAGGGAAAGGGAGCCGAATCCCCAAACCCTCCCCACATTTGCTTCCCAGATGGGTGCTTCTCTACTTGAACAAGCTCTACTATGCCAATCCTGCTCACAGGAAATTTTAACCTCGTTCTAGATCCTTCTCCTCCAAATAAAACCACACTCGGTTGAGCACCTTTCTAGACTCCCTGTTTCGCCCAACCGCCATCATTTGGAGCAAGGTCGACAACATTAAGGCCTATGGCCTTCCCAGCTTGGAAGATTTGACTGACCCGACCTTCCTTCTTACTGATAGCATCACCATCATAGTGAAGACCTCCATTTTTTCTTTGGCAAGCCAAGGGAAAAGGGTTAGAGTCGATCAAAACCTTAGCATCACCCACCTCTTGCAGTCAACCATTGGCCTCCATACTTTTTTTGTTCTCTTCCTTTGTTATTCCCCTAGAATGGTCAGGGATTGGATCCTTGTAAATCTTTAGGTCTTTATTTATGGATCATTGTTTTATGTCAACCTCTCCCTTTTTG
Source organism: Sequoia sempervirens (assembly GCA_007258455.2). Lineage (NCBI taxonomy): Eukaryota > Viridiplantae > Streptophyta > Pinopsida > Cupressales > Cupressaceae > Sequoia > Sequoia sempervirens. The sequence goes on from VDFB02324772.1 coordinate 7,215, forward strand.
ATTAAATATTGCACAATGTTCTTTAGCCTCATGCAATTTTTAGTAGTATGGCCCTTAATTTTGTGAAATTCACATTGGTTGTTCTCGTTATACCAAGAAGGTTTGAAGTTAGGTTCTTTATAGTTTTCTTTGCCATTGATCTTGATGAGGTTATTTTGGACTAGTTTGTGCATAATCACCTCAAGGGATTCTCCCAATGGGGTAAATTTTCTTCACGGTTGGGCATACTGTCTTGGCGGTATCCTTTCATTATCTTGTCCTTGATTTTGTTGTTGGTTGTTGGGTTGATTGTTCTAAAGATAACTGAGTTGGTTGTTCTATTGATAATTGGGTTGGTTGTTCTGTGGGTTATTTGAAGCATAGCTTTGTTGTGCTATTTGAACATGATTTTATGGCATATAGGGAGTTTTCACATTGCATACAACCTTAGCATCAACTACTCCATCATTGGTTACATTTTTTTTTCACTGATTTCTTGGGTTTGTCATTTAAAGTAGAAGGTTGATCTTTAGGGTTGTAAATTTTGATTACTCCTCTTGCAATGAGGGCTCTTCTGATGAGTATACATTTTTCAATAGTTTCTTCAAAATTGCTTGGGCATAACACAGTAAGTTGATAGTTGATATCTGCATGTACGTTGGAGATAAAGATATCTACAAGCCATTTCTCTAGAATGGGCCACTTACATTTGCTCACTTTGTGTCTGCATATTTGTAGGTACGAGGAAAATGATTCACCTTGATTTTGTTTGATTTTATAGATCTATCAATGATTGTTATGTCTTGTTCTATGTTATACGAAGAAATGGTTGACAAACTTATTTGACAACTCATCAAATAGTCTGATGCTTGGTGGTAAACCAAAGAACTAGTTTATAGTGGTCCCACTGATACTCCTTGGAAAAAGTATCATCAAGTGGCTATCATTTCATTGTAGTTCCATGCAAGATACTAAAAATTCATGTACATGCTCTATTGGATCTCCTTTCCCCCTATACTTGTCAAATTTTGATATTTAAAATCCTTTGGGGAAAGGTACCATGGATAAATTTTGATCAAATGGATATGAACAAATGTCTTGTAGAGCATAGCACTTCCTTGGCTTTCCAATTTGTATATCTGATATTCTCTGATTGAGTGTTTGTAGTTAAACATTTACGTCGTTGTTTGGTGTTCTTTCTCGAGGATTTTGGGTATTGTAGATCTGTTGTCCCATGATGTTTGTTTGGTCATAAATTGGATATTGTGTAGTCATGGGACATTAAGGACCATGTTGTGTATAAGGTATGTTGGGTCCTTGTTGTGCATACAACAGGATGGGTCCTTGTTGTGTACCATGATATTGACTTTGAGGTGTTCCTTGATACTGATTTTTTGGTCCTCTTTGTTGTTGTAAATGATTTTGAAGGGTACCTTAGTATTGCACTAGTGGTACACCTTGTTGTGAATGTTGTGGAAGGTTACCTTGGTATTGCGTTGATGGTACAGCTTGTTGTGATTCGTTTTGTTGAAGGGTGCCTTTGTAGTTCATTGATGATACACCTTGTTGTGGTTGACTTTTTTGGAGGGTACCTTGGTAGTTCCTTGATGGAACACCTTGTTGTGGTTGATTGTGTTGAAGGGTACCTTGATAGTTCATTGATGATACACCTTATTTTGGTTGATTGTGTTGAAGCGTACCTTGGTAGTTTGTTGATGGTACATCTTGTTGTGGTTGATTGTGTTGAAGGGTACCTTGGTAGTTTATTGATGGTACACCTTGTTGTGGCTAATTGTGTTGAAGGGTACCTTAGTATTTTGTTGGTGGTACACCTTGTTGTGGTTGATTGTGCTGAAGGGTCCCATGGTAGTTCGACGATGGTACACCTTGTTGTGGTTGATTATGTTGAAGGGTACCTTGGTAGTTTGTTGATGGTACACCTTGTGGATTTTGTGATAATTTCCCTTGTTGATATTGGAAGGGTCAATGTATGCTATGTGTTGTGGCATGTTTTTCCCATGTGATGGGTTTCCACCTTGTTGGTTCATTGGAAGGTTTCCTATGTTTTTCATAGTGTTATGTTGTGGCATGTTTTGGGGTGCATTTCCTTGATACTGTTGTGCCACAAATGATTGTTCAATTTGGGATGGTGGTATGTTGGGATTCATGGTTGGTTTTGGAATTTGTCTAACACCCATTTGGTCTCCTAGTGGAATAAGATTTAGATCTTTTAGAATGTCCACGTTGAATTCAATGGGAAATTTTGCACCACTTTGTGCTAATGTGAGGAAATATGAGTTTGCATTTTTCCCAAGCATCTTATCCATAAGCTTATCTTGGTATCTTGGGAGTATTCTAATAGTCTCTCATCAATAAGTTCATCATCACTACCGTATTCTTCTATGATCATGTCATTGAGATTTGGAAGTTGATTTTGACTATCAATAATATTTTGGTGTCTAAGGAGTAGTTCCTCATTACTTGGTGGTTGGTTTGGTGTTTCCTTAAATGTGGGTTCTCTTTGAGGAGTTGTAAGGTCACTTGGTTTGTAACCCCATGTTTGGGTTTCCTCATTGGTGGTGCTTGTCATAGGTGCACTTGAACTACCTTTGTTGGCTTCCATTTTTTTCTTGTGTTGAGATCTCGTGGTTGTCATAAACAAGTTCCAAGACCTTGGGAATTTTGGTGATCACTAACTATGGAATGGTCCAATGGTGTTTTGTTTTGTTTTTGTTTAAAAATAATGATGTATGGAGACGATGTAAAAGGACCTTTTAGTCAAAAGGTGTTGATATTTTGCTATGGATTATGATGCTCTAGACCCTAAAGTATGAGTGATGTTTGGTGGATGTTTTGGAGATGATGCCAATTTTGGGACTCAAAGTGTACAAAACTTGGACCGATATTTTTCTCTGTTTCTCTAGAGGATATGTTGATGATCTACTTGAACTATCCTTGAGGTTGCAATAAAATGTTAATATCTTAGAAATTGAGAGCAAGGGAATAATCCAAGTTGTGTTTGATTTGAATCCTAAAACTAGGTTGATTGTTTTGAGGTGCAAATGGATACAAAAAGATGTTATGAATTGTTTTGGAGGTCTGACTATTTTTTTTTTTAAATATGGATGATGAACTAGTTTTGGATTAGTTTTTTATTTGCTTCAAAAAACAGGACAATAGCGACAATCTTTAGAACAATAGCAGTTGGAATTTAGGATAATAGCGGTCAAACTTAGAGCAATAGTGGTCTCTATTTCAAGTTTTGACTAGTAATAGAGAAAATAATAGTGGTAATTTTGACAGAAGCGGCCTTGTTTAGGTTAATAGCGGCTAAAATTTTAGGATAATTGTGGCAAGTTCATCAAAAGCAGTCTCTGTTACAATTTCTCCGACTGGTGAAACAATGAAGGCAATAGTGATAGATTTGTCAAAAGCGGTAATTTGTAGGTAAATAGCAGTTGAAACATAGGTCAACAACAACCAAAACTTAGGACAAAAGCGGAAAATTTTAGTACAAAAGTGAACAAAAATGTCAATAGCGGCCTTGTTTCCAGTTTTTCCAATTTTTGTTTTAACAATAGTTTGGACAAGTTTACATTTTTGAGATGTTTTGTGGATTTAATTTTTTTGAGAATGTTGTCTGAGATTTGGCAAGTGATGCATAAAACAAACAATTTGAGAATCAATGTGATAGCTCGCAAATTTTGTCAATCAACACACCCTAAGGAATAAAAGGTATGATTTCTCTATAGGCTTACCTCCCCCCCGAAAGGGTTCTAATCGAATCTATAGAGGGAACAATTAGGACATGTCAAGGAAATGTATTGTCTTGAAACTCCAAGAAAAAGAGTCCATTCCCTTAATGCTTTATTGCCTTAACTATAGATCTAAAATGGTAACTTCTAGGAATGATGCTATTCCCATGCACTACTTTGAAGGATGTTTTGAAAAACTAGATAGGCTTCTAACACAAGGTATTTAGTGACAACTATGAACACCGAGATGTATAGATCAAATGTAAGCCACTTAAGACTTTAGTTGTTCCTGTCTAACCCATATGTTCAGACGAGGATGAGGCATGGTATGCTATTCCCACTACAGATTGGAGCTACTTTCCTTTTCGATCTCACAACCTTTATATAGCTTGTCAGTAAGCGTGCTTGTTTATGAGTTCTCTATTGCAGGATGTGTCTCATTAGCAGGTCCTTATCCTAAAAATAAATGGGTGACCACACAAAAAAAATGAAAAATACCAAAGCATTTATCATCACCCAGAACATCAATAGATGTAGGGGGAGATGATACACACTTGGCTCACCAATCACAGTGAGCATGGTATACAAGTCATCACAGTTTCTTTTTAAGCGTCAAATTTTGAAATGTGTGGAGATATCAATTTGATTTTTAAGTAGACCAAATTTAAAACATTTTAGACTTCAAGAAAGATATAGCAATCTGCAACTCAAAATTGTTTTGTTCAATTTTATAACACCAAATGAAATGTTTCTAATCATGTTGTTCATCTTAAAGGGTAAAAAAAAAAACTATGTTTGCTTTTAACAACGTCAGAATAAAAAAAATTCAATTTTAGGAACACTAATTGAAATGTGTGAGTTACCTTGTTCAATTCTTAAGCACCAAAGCGAAAAATGAGGATTGCCTTGTTCAATTTTAAAAGCACCAAAGTGAAATATGAAAGTTTCCTTGTTCAATTTTAAACACTAGTTTGAAGTGTGAAAGTTGCCTTGTTCAAGTTTAAGAAACACCAATTTGAAGTGTGAAAGTTGCCTTGTTCAATTTTAAACACTAATTGAAATGTGAAAATTAAAGGTTCAATTTTAAAACACCAATTGAAATGTGAGAGTTGTGGGTTCATTTGTAAACACCAATTGAAATGTGTCCTAACTAAGAAAGCTCTAAAATTGAAGTGGACTTGGACCGTTTTCCAACCATGTAATCAAACCATTAGTTGTTCTCATGAAAACATGTCATAATCCTGCAAGGGTTGCACCAAAAATGTTAGAAACTTCCCCAAACACAACAAACAGTCACACATTAGGGTTAGGAAAATTGAAAAAAATAGAAAATTGCTTACAGATTGAAACGGAATGAAAAATAGAGCAATAATGGAAATTTTTAGGATAGTAGCAGACTTTTCATATGGAGAAATAGTGGAAAAATTAGTCAATGATGGTCCAGAAAAGTGCAACTATGGACTTGTTCCAAACAATAATGGTTAAAATTTCAATAGTGCACTTGTTTAGTGTAGTAGTGATTGAAAAAAGTGCAACCACCATAAAAATGTGGAAACAACCACGTGAAAATCTTGTATCTTTTGCATGAAAATTATCAATAGTATTTTAGAAAAGAACATCAGTGTTCTGGAACTTGCAACTACTCAAATATCACGAAAAATGTTAATGTTAAGGACCTAGGTCCCACCAAGCGTGTCAAATGTCATAAAAGCATACAAAAAGAAAGCAAATGAATTAACAAACTTAATTCAAAATAATATTAGATTCCAACTATACTCATGAAATGAAGCTCTAAAATAATGAAATCAAACAATATAATCCTAAGATAACATAAACTAAATTCAAAACCTTAAAGGCTATACCATCCCATGTCGAATTTGTATTTGTATTGATGTTTGGATGTCAAATTGCTTGATTCAATACAAATCCTCCATTGTTGTTGCAAAAGATTCAATTTGCATTGATAATGGTGAACTAGAATGTGATAATAATTCTCAATGTGCTCAAGAGATAATTGCTCAATGCTTCGCTATGAAGATTCTAGATGATTTGTGAGAGGGTAGAAGATTGTTTTATAGATTTCACATTTCAAGATGAACAATTAAGATTTTGTAGTAAAAGATTCTAATTAACGATAGAGAACTGTTGAGAGGAAATAGATTGGAAGAATTAGTAGTTTTAGATTGGAATAATTAGTGGGATTGGTTGGTGGGATTGAAGAAATCAATGGGATTAGAGAATGGATGAGTTAGTTAACCAATTAGATTGAGAAATCAGTAGTTGTGATTTTCTCAATCATAAAAGGGGTAAAGATAATTAATTAATATTTTGAGTTGAACATGCAAGTCATGTTTGCATTTAGCAAATAAAGTTGTATTTGTTTGTTGACTATGTTGAATGATTGTGAATAATTAATTTAATTATTCAAGTTTAGAAAGGGGAAAGGAATTTAATTAAATTATTAAATGATAACAATGTAATTGATTTAGGAGAATAAGGTATATTAGCAATGTAATTAAATAACTTGTGTTAATTTAATTAATCAAGAGGAATAAAGTTAGATTAATGATAAAATGGTGAATTAATTAAATAATTTAAAGATTATTCAATTAGTAGAGGAAAATAGGGTTTTTGATGTAAATGATGTGAAATGCAATGATATTAATGATAATGATGCCAATGATGAGAAAATTTCATTTAGGATGTGTGATATGTGTTAGGTCATTTTTACATGTCTACAAATATGACAAAATTCATTTATCTTATATCCTTTGATTGATTGTGTACCATGTTACAAAGCTCCCATTTTGGCATAGGTAGGGGAGAAGCTAACAAAGGTTATGGATTCTGGATTTACACATACCAGTTGCATTTTCTTGAAATTTTTTAAAGTATTTTCAACAAATAACTTTTTATGTATATCCTACAATCATGGCATTCCATGAGACCACATTTATTTGAGGCACCATATCAAATAGTTCACATTCTTGTGTATGCATCCACATTTTGCATACATGTCTACCAAAGTATTTCCAAATGTAATATCTGAATAATCCCCATTTCATTATGCTTTGATGGACATCCATACCCTATTCCAAAGCTCCCATTTTTGCACAAGTCAGGAGTGCACTAAGAAATGAAAATTGATTTGGTTGGAAACCTATATTTTTACATGTGGTGAAACAATTTGATTATGTGGGAACATTTGAATGTGAATGAAGAAAAAAAATGATGGACAATAAGCAGGATAGGTTAAGTGGGTGCCACATTAGCCGCTGAAGAGGTCAATGCTTAGAGTGTGTTGGTAAAGGACCACCATAAAAAAAAATTGGAGGACAATATGAAATAGTACCCTTTAGCTTACAACTAGATCTCAGGCCATAAATCGTCAACTTCCAAGATTTATGTTGATGATCTTCTATTTAAAATGAAATAAGAGTTTCCTTTATGTGTAATTTAGGTTAATTAATTAAATGGAGCAATCAAGCATAAATGATTTTAGATTGAATGAGAAAATAGAGTGGATTGTATTAAATTAGGTAATATTATATAAAAATTACAATTGCACTATAAATAATAATTCAAGATTGATATTGTTTAGTTTTGTGACCAAAGAATAAATGTTAATTGATGAAGATAATGTGATTTGTGTTTCATAGGATCTAGAAATGTTCTGGATAGTTATGTATACAGATCAAAATTAAAATATCATTCTTTGCTATATGTTAGATTGAGTTCATAGTTCTAGATCTAGATCACAACCATAATCTCACTCTACACCCAAAAATTTAATCTTTGATGATCTTTGGATTCTACTTAGTAGATTCTAAGATAAATAGACTACTAAATAATAATATCATCTTTCATAGTCTTAGGGTTTTTCTATTAAGGTACTATTTAAAAATACCTCAAAATAGATAAAAAAACTTCAAACATGCACATAAATTCTAGGTTGATTACTAGGTGATTCACATGCACTAGGATGGGTGTGATTAGATGTGCAATATTTCTTTCTTAATTTTAGAATTTTAGTGCAATTTTAAATTATTGTTCTTCTAACAACTAATGATTCTTTATGTGATTGAATAAGTGCAATTTGTGTTTATTTTATACATGAACATTGCATCAAATTAAAAGATTGTACATGGTTCGCTTAGGACCAAAGTGTAAAGTGGGGTAGATGGAAAAAATGTTTGATTTTTATTTTGAATTTTAGTAAATGAAGATCACAATTATGAGGGTGACCTTGTAACCAAGTACAAATTTGGGTTAGAGAATAGGTATAATGATTTGAATTAGATAAATAAGTCAATTGGATTATGATTATGTACACATAAGCATAGAACAACTAACTATTTAAAATTTAGCCCACAAAGACATTGCAATAGTTGGAATAGGTTAAAATCACTAGAAGAGTTTACTAGTAGAAATTTAAATCTTCCTAATGCAAGGACTATTTCATTTAATAAAAATAAGGCATCCTAGAGGGTAGATTAGTCAAAAATAAGAATATTCATGTTTATTGAACTATCTAAAATTTTATTGAGAATTCTATAATGAATTATTACTTGTATTTCTTATAATGACAACGACGAAAATCCTTCCAAGATTGCCTTGTTGTGCCAAATAGGCTTTCCTCAGCCTAGAGAAATTTTTGTGATCATTTGTTAACTATTGATGACCTCAAGGAAGTTTTTCATTCCATGGTTGATGACAAAGCCCCAGGGATTGATGGTTTCCCTTGTGAATTTTATAAGGCCCTTTGGGATTGTGTTGGGCCAGATCTGTATCATGTTTACTTAGAGGATTTTCATGTTAAATCTCTAGGTAACTTAATAAACAAATGCAATATAAAGTTCATACCTTAATCTAGTGATCCTGGGGATATTTGCAACTAGAGGCCTATCACGCTTCTCAATGTCTCCTACAAAATCATCCCCAAGGCTTTGGCTCTGAAGATCTGTCATCTTTTACCCCAGATTGTGCGCCCAGAGAAAATAGGGTTTATCAAATCTAGGTTTATTCTAGATAATATTATTATTGTTTGGGAAGGCATGGAATGGGCCAGGCATTCAAAATAGAAAGCCATTTTGTCAAAATTGATTTTTCCAAGGCCTATGACCGCATTGAATGGCCTTTTATTCTTGCTATGTTACAAGCTTTGGGTTTTGGGCCTAATTTCATTCAAATTGTTCAAATGCTCTTTGTGGATGCCTCTGCTTGTATCACCATTAATGATCATCAATCTTCTTCCTTTGGACTCTTTTGTTCCATTCGGCAAGGGTGCCTGCTTGCCCCCTCCCTATATGTGCTTGCTACTGAAGGATTTGGATGCCTTTTGGCCAACGCAGTTTCCCAACTGTGTATCAAGGGCATTTTGTTGCCTAACTCTCAGGCTCAGCTGGTTAATGGCCATTTTGCTAATGACTCTTTCCTCACTCTCCTGGAGGAAGAATAAAATATTAAAGTGGCCCTGGATTATCTTAATACTTTTTGTCTTACTTTTGGCTCTGCCATTTAGTGGCACAAAACTTTGTGCTACAGACAGTCTATTCTACCCACTCTGCCTTGGTTTTAGTAGTATAATTGGAAATGGATTGGGCCAGGAGAATTTTTTTGGTTCTTGGCCATTCCCTTTGCTTTATAGGCATGCTCGATTGAGTTATGACAAGTTGTTTTTTCCAGGGTTGAGAAAAAAATTTCTTACTAGATTACTAAGCCCCTCTCTTTGGTGAGGAAATTCCAGGTGTGCTCCAAAGTTCTTGCGACTACCCATGTTTATTATTCTTCCTGTTGGGCCTCGTCAAAAGTTTCCTATGGCAAGCTTGAAAAGTTGCTTTAGGATTTTCTTTGGGCCTCTACTGATTCCCATAGAGGGTTTCACCATGTTGCTTGGGAATTATGCTTCCTTCCCCAAGATTCTGGAGAGCTTGGGTTGCTCTCCACTCAACTACAAGGGACTTCCTTGTGTGTTAAATGGATAATCCATGCCCTTACTAGCGATGAGGCCTAGAAAATTCTTCTCAGACATTGTATTCGATCAAGATTTCTTGTTCATAGACTCACCTGGAAGGGGATTGGATTTCAAACCCTTCTGGTCATGGATGAACCAATCCAAATTGTGGGAATTTTTGTGGCCCAAAGAATTTGGAGAGCCTGGGAAGTAGTCAAGCCCTAGCTCCGCTAGGCTAGCTTTGGCTTTTGTGATGGGCTTTCACTCAACTAGCAGAATTTTTGGTGGTCACCTCTTTTTGCTAGCAATGGTCAGTTGTTAGCTAAGTCACCTTGGCTTAAGGAGCTCAAATTCCACAAAAAGGGTATCCAGACCCTGCAACAGATATTTCATAGACCCACAATGCATATCATGCAGTGGGAAGAATTTCGTACCCAGTACAAGCTTCATAACCAGAATCATGCAACTTTTGATGGTCCGTTAAATGCTATTCCTGCAAAGATGCTTCATAAGGTTGGAATTCATGGGCCCAAGCCCTGGTGGAAGGACTAGAAGTGCTACCCAAACACCCCTTTCAAGAATTACAAGCCTAGGCTTAGTTACAAGTGGCTATCACCACATTTTCCTATGATTCAAAGTCTGAACCAGAGGTGGCTTCTTCAATCTCCTGCTCATGTCTAGCGTAAAAGATTTGCTACCACTTGTTTTGCAAGTGTAGAGTTGAAACTTTCCCACTTTTCTTGGTGTATTCTTTTACAAGGCTGTGTTCTAATTTATTCACCTGGGGTAATCCCTCAAGGTTCTTTCGCAAGTTTATGACTCTACATCTTTTCTCCTGCTTCTTCCCAAGCTCAATAGTTTCAATTTGGATCCATGATTTCTTCTCGTCTCTAGGCCTAGTTTCTCCAGACATGATTCTGCAACCGGGAGATTCCTGGGTCTGGGACTCCTCCTGCCACATACCCAAATAAAATACCTCCTGTGAACTTTCACTAATTTAGAGCACAAAAAATGCTTGCATATTTTCTGCCCCCAAATGTAGATATTAACGCCCATTATATGCTAAAGCTTTATTACTTTTCAATGTGCCTACAGATTCTCAGTGCAAGCAACAGTCAAAATGGAATGTTCAATTCCACAAGTGCCGAGACCACCAAAGCACGCCCCATGTAATTATTGCTCGAAAACAAGCCCCCACCTTGTTCCAGCCACGCCTTCTGGGGCCTAAGAGTTGTGCTGATTTTGTAGCGCCCCACCCCCTGCTCCCTCGGTGGATTCTGCCTCCTTGATGGACCTTATCATGACACCTCTATCTTGGCCTCGGGTTGGCTGCACCCAAAACCAAGCTTGTGCTTGGTAATCTCACCAGCATGAGGGAAGAAGTTGATGATGGTTGGGGTCCTCCTCCTGATGTCACTCCAAACCCCACTGATGTATGGGGGAAGAAAATGGATGGCAGAGACCCTCCTGGCTCTGCTAACACTGCTTTGGCCACTTAATGGCCTTTTTATATGTTTTGTAATCTTGTACTTCTGGGCTCAGACCATGTGATTGGTTGATTTTTTGGCTTTTCTAGGCTTTTCCCATGTGACTCTTAGGGTGTGCCTTCTTACCACCCACTTTTTTTTGTGAATATATAACTTTATCTTTATTTTAATATAGATAGCTGCCTATTCATCAAAAAAAAAAATTGTTAAATCAAGATATAAATATGATACAATTCAAGAAATAATGATAAAACATACTTAATGCATAACATTACAAAGATAACACATTATGTTAAAAAATAGCATAAGAATTATAAGTATGGTGAACCAAAATGAGATATTAGAAGTTTATATATAGTTTAGTGTGGGGTTTGAAGAAATAAATAGTAATACAAGGAATAATATCGAATGTTGAAGATAAATTGTTGACATGACATGGAGATTAAAGAATGTTAAGTGTACAATTATAGATTAAGTAATAATGAACATATAGAAACACATGCTAGAAAAAATTGTATGTAAACCTAGCTTCATAGAAAACATGTCCTTTACAAGAGTTTAGTAGCTCCCTATACTGAAAACATAGTCATAAAACATAACCAAAAATCACATAAGTCCAAAATCCATTGTGTAGATTATGCAGCCCTAAGATAAAGGCTATGGAGATTATGCAATCCAAGCATAACACATGCTTTGAGGCATTCTATCAAACAGTTTAGGTGCCTTGTCTATGCTTCCACATTTTTCATTAAGCTTTATACATATGACAAAATTATTTTGTCCTTTATCCTTTGATTGATTGCATACCTTGTTTCAAAGCTCCTCATATTGGTATGTAGGAGAGTGGAAAAGGTTGCAAGTTTGGATTGAACAATATTGCATGTTTAAATTCTTTCTAAAGCCTTTTCAAACCTTCTGGGTGATATCCTATAATCATGTAATCTCATGTTTGACCATTTTGAGGCATTGGTGTCAAAATCAGCTTCATGCAACATTTTAAGGCTCATTTGCATGCCCATCAAGTAATTTCAAAATAATAAATATTCAACAAACTCCATTCTGCCCATTTGTGATGTCCAACATGTTCAAAGTTCCATTCAAAATATGAAAGGAGGATGGGATGGAAAAGATTATGGAGTAAAATTGCTGATTACATTCACTGAAAGTTTTAAACTCATTTTCAACAATCTATTTTGCATATCCCTGTGAATTGTGTATTCTAATGACTGTACTCTTGAGTTATCCTTAATCATGTCCCTGTTTGAGCTTCCATTTTCACACATGTATACCAAAGCATTTGGCTGTGAGGAATGATGGATACCCATAATTCTCGGCCTGAGTCTCACTTTGGGCACAAGCCACTTAGTATGTGTGCAAATGAATCATTCTGCCCAAACCCATTGCATAGACACACTGTGAGCTATTTAAAAAATATTAAACCTAGGTATTACATTATGTTCTGGAACAAGGATCAAGAACGGATGGATTAGGCTACACCCAACCACTGTTTTAAATTTTGAGGTGCTGAAGCCCAGTTGAAATGACAAAGCCCTAAAAATGTAATGAAATAAATTGTACAATAGAAGAATATGATAGAAATTATGTTGAAAATAATTGATTATAACTAAGAGTAACAAATCACTTCGAGGGGGAAAACCTCCAAATATCTTCAATGAGAACACAATTCACAATCAGATTCACAACCTCCTATATATACCTATTTATGTCTAGGATATCACCCAGACGGATTTAGATAACCCTATATAAACTCTAGGCCAACCTAATTAACTAAATAACAATATACTAATGATTTAATAAGATTTAATTAGGAGTTAAGATAGCCACAAGCTAACTATTCATAACCCGATGTACTCTAATATTAAGGATGTAATAGGAAATGATAAAAAAAATTGGACCTTTTTAATAATATTCCCAAAAATCAAGAACACTCCTCAAATCATTACAAACAATTCTCCACCTTCAAATACTTAAGGTTATCATCTCTTTTCCTCTCAAGCTCTTTGAAAACTTTTCTAAATTTTGAATAATAAATTCCAAAAGAGGAAATTCATCCTCTTAACCCTTTACATATTTTAAATAGAATAGAATCTAGTTTGAAATTCCTCATCCAATTGTTATTTTACATATATTCATTGATTCAAGATAATATGAGGAGTTTAAAAAGTATAAGTTTAAGTTCTAAAATTACATATTTCAATATATTTTCCCTCACCAAAATATCTTCTCAAAATTCATATCCAAATACAAATGAAAACTAATTAACTTTAATGGTTATTATTTTCCAAAATATCACACATAGACTTCTATAAACTTCTAGAAGAGACCACTCACATTTATACCCATCCAAAAAAACTACACCCAATCAACATGAAAATACCCTTGCAAGAGGCCTCAAATATGTCATTTTCTTAGTAATACACCAAAGAACTTTCCAATTCAACTTTAAACATTCAAAAAATTAATATACGAATAAAATTAATTTGTTAGCACATAAAAAACATATAAAAATTATATACTACAAATTAGGCATCAAATAAAACATTTACAAGGTAGGGGCTCCTAGGCCTCACATGACTCAAGTATGATGACAATATTGGTATGCACATAGTTACATCTACATACATCTTAATAATCCCAAAAATCGCGTATAAAATTTCTAACTTATTTCATGTTAGCCATACATGTCTATACAATCACTATGCAGATAAAACTACAGATATTATAATAAAATTGTTAAAGAACAATAATTAAATATAAAAAGAAAAACTCACATAATACAAGCACATCTACACTATCTAATAATGCATAAAATCTATCTAATAACATTCATAACAAACAACATCAACACATAGCCTTTAGCTTTTTAGATGTTGTAGTTGTTGCCTTGTTGTTTCTGTTACTGGATTGAACTTTATTGGTTGGTCCGCCAATGGTTTTCATTGTGATGTACACATCTAATTCTATGAACTGTTTTATGCTTTGTTCAGAATCAAGACCCTAACCCCTTCTTTTTTAATCAAAAACATTCATCACATCATAGTAATGGATTCTCATTTCTATGTAGCAAACTATGTATGTGATGCATACACATTCAAATAAGCTCATAATAATCCTACATTATATATGACATATCACAAGTCATATTTAAGATACCACATCATATATTTATTATTAGCATCTCATAGCATCATACAGAAACAATGCACTTGAAGCATCTAAAATTATATAATAAAAATATTATATTTATGTAAAATTCCATAAAGTATCATACCTATAAATTTCATAAAAATGGATCAATGTAATAACATAATAATATTCTTGTAAAATAGGTATAACGAGGTTAACATCATAAGTAGGATTTTCATTATTTTATAGTATTATTCAAATCTCTATTACATTTTCAAATGGTAAATAAATGACCATAGATCCATAATTTGAATATATTAGTTTCATAATCATAAAAGTGATCCATCATGATAAGCAACAAATTTAAAAAATAAACATCCTTATACCACTGAGTGTGATCTAAAATGTTTATACAAAAAATAAACATGATTAAATATAAAAGCTAGAAAATTTAATCTTCACGGACTATGGAAAACACTTTCCTACTAGCACTATTTGATTTGTCACGATTTTCTTGCATATCCAAAGATCACTTCTAAACATATGTCACATCATATTTAATTGAATTTACATGTAATCCTCTTTTATTTATTTATTTAATTGTTACATTTATTTCAACACTTTAGTCCAAATAACTTCTCACATTAACTAGATCAATGATGAATTAATTATTTCATGGCAATTTCTTTATCATTTTGTGCCCTAGGATTATAATGTAAAAGATATTTTATTTTATTTCTCACATATTAGATGAATTAGAATTAAAAAACTTACCTTTTGTCTCAATTGAAATATATGTTTTCATTTTTTATGATTAATCTTATTTTTATTATAAAATCAATTATCCAATTCTATTCTTGTTGATATGAGAATAAGTTGAAAAGAATTAGACAAATTTTTCTTAATTATTTTGATTGAAAGACATTTTTAAATATATAATGCGATCTTTCCAATGATCAATTTGAATTATATTCATTTGTGATACATTAATTTTTAGTCTTAATCATGATCACATGAAAAAGAAAATCATTGCTTCCTAACTAAAATAACTTAATTGTACTTATTATATACCAATCTCAACCTTACCTTAATATAATTGTAGATTACATACTTTAAATTATTAATATATCCAAAGAGACTTGCCTAGTAACACAAACTTGGGACTTATATTGAGTCTATTCCCAACACAAGTTATATATTAATGACAACTTCATTGAAGAAAAGTCATAGAGAAAATTTTACACTATAACTTTGATTTGTACTTCCTTTTTATGCTCTGCTCGTTCTATATAAGTAATTTCTTTGTTTGTTCGGATAACTAAGAACATAATTCCAACCACATAAGCTAACATAAGTGGGAAAACCAGTAATTCTATGAATATTGATGCCACCTTTGGTAGATGGTTGTGAATTAGTGAAGCTAGGAATCCCACACTAAGGTAATACATGTTTATGGCTGTGAGAGCTGTTCCAACGAGCCAAGCAAAAATTGTAACCTACAACAACACAACTTTTAAAAGCTAACAAATTATATATAAAAAATTAATTATGCTTTTCAAGAAATATTGTTACTTACTATAATCGAATTCTTATGAGGGCCCATCTTTATATTACTACTAGTGAACTTCAACAAAGGAATCAACGCAAATGGTAGCTCAAATGATAAGATCATCTACACAAGCCATGTGAGAAAATAAATAAGAATGCCACATTAAAAAAATATCATCCAAAATAAACTATATATATACGTTTTATCTCTATAATTTGATAGATGAAAAGTAAAACCATCATAGAGATTGATTTTATTTAATAATTTGATGATTCACTGAAAACATACCGCGCAAATGATAATTAGTTGTCCTGCACCAGAACTCCCACTAATGATAGCCACTGCAAGACTTGGAATAATTGCGATGCTCCGTGTTATAAAATTCTGCTTCCATGCTGTCATATGCATGTTCAGAAAACCCTGCATTATTCATTCAAAACTATCTCTCAAAACTCTAAAAGATAAAATATTTGCACATTTTGCATGTATAAATTTGCAGGAAATATGATACCCAAAGGCCGAATAAAAGTAGTTTTCACCTGCATTACATACTGAGCTGCGTATGTTCCAGTGATAGCTGAACTTTGTCCCGACGCAATCAAAGCCACTGCAAATATTTTAGAACTCCATTTCCCAAATACATTCTGAAACGTGGAACCAAAATTCATTCAAAATTCAGTCTTTAGAGTTTTTTTGGAGGCTACTTCGTTGGTTTTGGTTAGTCTTCTGTTTAGAAACAGGGCAAAGCAAATTGACTGAACATTTATATGGATTTCTTGTTTATAAAAGACATTTTGAGAAAAGAGAATGTACGTAGACGTACCGTTAAAAGAAAAGGGGCGTTTTGGAGGTTCATGTCATTGCATTTCTGTGCATCTTGAGAAGATATATTTGGCATGGAGCAAATAGATCCGCTCACAGAGAGGACTGCCACGTTGATGAGGAAGGCCACAAATAGAGCAAAGGCAGTCTCTATTAAAAAATATCTGCATGCTGACTGTCATTTGAAATTACAACAACACAGATGGGTGATTAATTTGGTGGGAATACATCTTTTGTTTGTACAATTCAATTGATAAAGTCTACTTACGTTGATTCCTGAAACAGAAGTGGGTATTTTCCTTGAAAGAACCAAGGCTGAATGGAGAAATAAGTATTGCCTAAGCATCACATAAAACTCCATATTCAGTTGGGTATATGGCAAATATTTCAAATTTGTTTGCAGGGGGAAATGCAGTGTGACTTACGGCATAACAAGGGCACCAAAGAGAGAGATTGCAAGAGCAGTTGCGCCATTTCCTTTCAACTGAGGAACAAACATTCCTTTCAAGACTCCTATGGAGTCTGGCTTTGCATTTCCAAGCTCTCCAAAGAAGCAGGCAGCCATTGCAAATATTAGAACTGTTATAACAGATTCCAATTTTCTGATCTGTAATAGCCAGACAAATCAAGAACAAGATTGATATTTATAAGCCAAATAATATACATAGAAAGCAAAGATAGGGAAAGACACTTTTAAGGATTGAAAAGTATTACCCCATATCTCTGCAATCCGAGGAGGAGGAGAGTACTGAGTCCTGTTATAAGAACCCCACCCCATATAGGTATATGAAACAGCAAATTTAGTGCAAAAGCTGTCCCAATTACTGATATGGAGCAAGAGACAATGAAAAGAAACAAAAATTAGTCGGACAAATGACTAAAATATGTGAAATAATTAAATGGATTAAAAATCACTCTGCTTAAATTAGTAAATAATAATTTTACTCTTCTCCATTTTATAAGTTAATTTTGACTGTTAGATTATTTAACATTGATATATTGATATAGCAATCATAAAAAAAATGTGGTGGAAGTGATACTTTTTCCCCAAGATAATAGCCACAGTTAGTGGATTAGAAATATGATCCCATTTTTTCATTTATTATTTTAAGGGTAAAGGTTTTTGATCTGGAGCTATGAACAGGTGAGGTCACAAAGGGGGACCTCATTCTCAATTTAAACATTCAACAATTACACCCCAATGGAGTATGAACCTTGATGGCAGTAACAACACTACAACAACTTAAAACCATCATGCTATGCTACTATTGACTTGATCCCATTTCTTTATAAACCTTCTTTAATATTGATAATAAAAAAATCCACATGCATATGTAGATGTGTAGTGGCAAACCTTCAGGTATGTCGGATGCAATCACCGCCACTTCCGCCAGCAGCCATAGTACGTAATTTAGTTTTTTGGGATACTCTATTCTACAGTGTTCTGAAAGGTGCTTGCCTGCAACACAAATCATAGATCATATCCATAGATTATGGAGTTCGATCTGAAACACAATAGACAAAGATTATGGAGTTTGATCTAAAATATAATATACAATAATCATGAAATTTAGATCCGAGATGGGTTTTCTTCCAACAAAACTAAATAAAAAATAAAAAATAAAAAACCTAACCTGTGGCTACTCCCAAATTGGCTGCTCGAGACTGAATAACCAATGCGAATATGCAGGCCAAGAGAATGACCCAAACGAGCTGCAAGAATAATGTACAATTTACCCAGTTATTAGACCAAATCTGAGCAGGAAAACTTGTAAATGTTTGATCACATCACAATTGTGTTTTAAAGCTAAGATGATCACAATATACCTCATACTGATACTTTGCACCTGCCTCTAAATCTGATTCCACTGAGGAACACAACAGAAGCAAGCCATCAAAGAATTTATTAGTGATATGGACACAAAATTACAAAATAGTTACTTATCTAAAGGAGAAAAAGGCTACTGACAGTTGGCAGGATCCAAGTAGGCTGTGGACACAAGAAAACCTGGCCCAACGTACTTTATAAATTTCTTCCACACGCTTTCCTGTAGGGTGATTCTCACACCATATCAGAGGACAGACAGCAAATACTATAATAACTAGAAGCCAAATGCAGTCATATTCTAGTTCTGCTACTCCACATTTTTGAATAAATAAATGTTGTTCTGCAAAAGAATAAAGAATTCAGTCCAATTCAATGGAAGCAACAGACCTCATCAGCAGAACCCACAATTTGATGCTCCTTAATCGCCTCAGTAGGAGTCCCCTGGACTATCTCCAACTGCCCACCTGATCTTTCCACCCCTTCCTCGGCCATTGAACTATAAATTCAGCACAGAACATCACCAATCCCAAATTTCTGCAATTTGTACAAGAATGAAGGTTCAGCTTGCACTGGATTTATTCTCACAGCAACAGAATCTAATGCTCACTGTCTGTTTACTTTCACGCAAACTTGATATTAAATTATTTTATATACTTTCTTTAAAAATTTGAAAGCAATCAATTTTTAATTTTATTACGTAATTGAAGTATACAGGGGAAGATGGTATCCTGGAAAGGTATAATGGTGGATTTTTATTTACTAATCTATTCTATTCTTCTAATAATTTATCTTATAAATTAAAATTTATAAGTATTTTTTAATTCTATTATATTAGGGAAACTATATTGCAAAGTAGGTAATCTGGTGAAGGTACTATGTAAAGTTGTACCTTATTTATAAAGGAGGCCTGTTTTCTTTCATTTTAGAAATAAATATTTTAAATTTATTACATTACAGCAGGTACATTAAAAGTATCTTTTAAAATTATATATATATATATATATTATCATTTTAACAATAAATAAAATATAAAATTACCATTGACTATTTGATAGAACTATTTAATATTAAATAATTAACAGAGGAATAGCAGATAATTTGATAAGGATTTTAAGGAGTGTGATTCCTCTATTCCTCCTACCTCAATTTCTTTTGATAAGAATATTTTGTCTTCTCCTCCTATTTCTCAAACAGAATATGAATCTAAGTCTTCAGTTTCTCCTTGATCTAAGAGGGGTCGTAAATCCATCAAGGAAAAAACAAATCTTGAAATTGCTACAGGTCTACAATCTAACCTAGAAATGAATCTCCGTTCTTCTTCAAAGAAATAGGTTGGTTTAAACTCTTCCCCCCAATGTTGGCAGTGTGATTCTACTGCGAGGTATAAATCCTCAAGAAGAATCGATAAGAAGAGGAGAGAGGACATCTCTCCTCGAGGACAATGAGAGTTTTATCTTGGAATGTTGCTTAATTAAGTGTCATCTATTGGGCTCCATGTCAAATATTATTCTGCTTCAAGAAACGAAGCTTTCTCTTCAATCTGCGAAGGAATCTTTTTTTTCATGGTCTGATTGGGATTTTATTGCGGCTCCTGCCTTTGGAGCTTCAGGAGGCCTAATTACTCTTTGGAATAAGATTTATGTAAAAATTGATTGGTTTGAGATCAAGGAAAATTGGATAAAAGCCTATGTTTGGTGCCTTAAAACTAACATGCACTTCTTAGTCTATAATGTTTATGGCCCATGCTCTCTAGTTGGTAAAAGGAAGATCTGGAAGCAAGTTTCGTCAAGCATTGAATCTGATTCCATCCATTTAAAAATAATTGCAGGAGATTTTAATGCCATCAGGAATTCTTCTGAAAAATTGGGTGGTATAACTCCCCCGTCAACAATGATAGAATATTTCAATTCTTTTATTTCTGCAAATAACTTATACGATTGTCCTTTCAAAAATGGAGCATTTACTTGGAAAAATAGAAGGAAAGACTTTTGTCAAATTGCAGAAAAACTTGACTGATTTTTGCTTTCAAAAAATTGATTGGCTACATTTGTAGATTTATTTTTGGCCATTCATGCTCTTTCGGGTTCTGACCATTTTCCAATCTCCTCTTTTTTTGA
Organism: Sequoia sempervirens; assembly: GCA_007258455.2. Classification (NCBI taxonomy): domain Eukaryota; kingdom Viridiplantae; phylum Streptophyta; class Pinopsida; order Cupressales; family Cupressaceae; genus Sequoia; species Sequoia sempervirens. The sequence continues at coordinate 27,852 of VDFB02324772.1, forward strand.
TACTCGAAGGAACATTAAACATCCTTTTAAAATGGAGGCAATGTGGTTTAGAGATCCTAATTTTTTGGAATTAATCAAAAATTGGTGGTCTAATGCTTCATTTTTTAAAGGAACCAGAATGTTCCAACTAAGCAAGAAGTTATTTTACATCAAGTTCAAAATTAAGGAATGGAATGCTATACACTTCAAAAATATTTTCAAGGAAAAGTCTCGTATTGAATCAGATCCTTTTGTGTTATATGAAACCGTTATTAAATAGAGAATGGATAATTCCTTGTACAATCAGGAAAAAAAACTTAAAGCAGAACTTGAAGAAATTCTTGCGAGAGAGGAATGATATTGGAGAAAAAAATTCAGAGAAACCTCACTGAAAGGAGGAGATAAAAATACAAAATTCTTTCATGTTTCAGCTAAACTTCGTAGATAATCAAATAAAATTATTTCTATCTCTTCTTCTTCAAGTTCCATTCTTACTTCAGAAAATGAAATTGGACTTGAGGCAATAAATTATTTCAAATCTCTTCTTTCTTCTGATGCTCCCCATTCTTTCCAGGAGGAGAATGCTCTTTTGAACAATGTTCCAAAATTAATTAACATGGATTGAAAAATAAAAATTTGATGGCTAAATTTTTTTTGGAAGAAGTCATGAAAGTAGTTTTCTCAATGGAACCTGAGAAAGCTCCAGGCCAAGATGGATTTGTAATTCTCTTCTTTCAAAAATGTTGGGATATACCTAGTGGGATTTGATGTTCTTTTGGCTCTAGAAGAATCTCGAAGATACAAAAATGTCCTAAAGGATTTTAACTCCACGTTTATTACTCTCATTCCTAAAATGTCCACCCCTTCTTCCTTTAATGACTTTAGACCTATTGCTCTCTGTAATTCAATTTATAATATTTTTACCAAAGCAATAGCCTCTAGGTTATCTATACTCCTTCCTTTGATCATTTCTGAAGAACAAGGTGGCTTTGTTCCTGGTAAAAATACACCTAAGGGAGCAATCATTGCACATGAGGTTTTGCATTCAGTAATAAATGAAAAGTCTTTGGCAGTGGTCTTAAAATTGGACATGCTAAAAGCTTATGATAAAGTAAATTGGGAATTTCTTATGAAAATTCTTAGAAAATTTGGCTTCTCTCAATCTTGGTGTAAATGGATTCACTCTTTTATTTCTGGGGAAAGGTTCTCAATCTTGATTAATGGATCTCCCCATGGTTTTTTCTCTTCCACCAAGGTTTTAAGACAAGGGCATCCCCTTTCCCCTTCTTTATTTATCTTATTAGTAGAAGGATTAAGTAGAACCATAATTTCAGCTAGAAATGCTCGTGTGTGGAAAGGAATTTCTATTCATTCTTTTCCTCAGCCAATTTCCCATTCTTTGTTTGTGGATGATACTTTATTATTGGGTGAAGCTACTATGGTAGAAGCAAAGGTTATGAAAAATATCATTTCAGTTTATTGTCTTTACTCTGGTCAAGAATGCAATCCTGTAAAATCAAAAATCTTCTTTTTAAATGTTGACCCCCACATAAAAAGGCAATTACTCAAATTTTGGGGCTTTCAAAGTGACTCTCTTCCTTGTAAATATCTGGGAATTCCTTTCTTTTCAGGAAAAGAAAAACATTTGTTTTGGGATAATTTGATTTCCTCAATTTCTAATAGAATTTCTCTTTGGAAATCTAAGAGGATTTCTTTTGCGGGTAAACTGATAATGCTCAAATCGGTCCTCTGTGCACTTCCTATTTATCTGATGTTAGTTTTAAGCCTGCCTAAGGGCAAAGGTATAATTCTTCAAAAAAAATTAAGAGACTTTCTTTGGTCGGAGAATTTGACTTGTAAGAAGAAGTTACCCTTGATGGCTTGGGATATCATTTGTGAACCTAAGTTGTTTGGAGGTGCTGGTTTGAGAAATATTTTCCTTCAAAATCAAGCTTTAGGAGCTAAATTGGTGTGGAAAATTTACACCAATCCGGAGACCAAATGGTGTAAATTAATGAGACGCAAATATCTAGATTCTCTAGATAGAGAAAGAATATTCACTTAGAAACAACTTCCTAAAGGTTCCAAAATTTGGAATTTTATTTCCTCTTGCAGATCTGTCCTTCTTCCACACCTTTCTTGGGTGATAAATAATGGGGAGAAGGCTATTTTTTGGGAGGATGCATGGAATGGTCGCAAGCCTCTTCATTTAATAGGTAACTAGAGTTAGATTGAATTTGAATTGAAAATTAAATGGGGTTACAAGGTTTGTGATTATATTGAAATTGACCCTTCTAACCATCTTATATGGAAATGGAGAGATTTTAGTTTTCTGTAAGTACCTTCTCATATTAAAGCATCACTAAAATATGAGCTTGATAAGAGACATGTTTATCTATCAGATAAATAGGATGAAATTATTTGGATCAAATCTAAATCTAGTCAATATAATGTGAGAGATGGCTATTCTTCTCTAGTCAAGACTCATCAAAAAGTTACCATTCCAATGAGTCTTTGTTGGGGTCCATACATTTTTCCCAAAGCAAGTGCTTTCACATGGTTAGCAATTAAGGATATAATCCTAACTGCTATGAGATTGGACAGGCTTGGAATTATAAATCATTTCCCTTGTGTAATGTGTGGTAAGTCTTTTGAAACTATTGATCATCTCCTTCTAAATTGTGAATTTGCTCAACAATGTTGGTTTTGGCTATTCAGAAATCTTAGTTGGTCGATCCCATTACATAATTCTTTGTATCACCATTTCTTATCCTGGATGACATTATTCTCTTCATCGACATTTTCAGTTATCTGGGAGATTAGCCCTTCTATTTTGATCTGGAAATCTAGCTGGAAAGAAATAGTAGGATTTTTTGAAAGAAAGTTTCTACTTTCTCCCAGATTATTCAAAAGATTGAGATTTCTATTTTAGAAGTCACAAATGTTGCAATCCTTTGAAAATATTCTTCTATCATTTTTTTTTTGTTTGGGATTCATGTATCAAGCAAACTTGGAATCTTATCAAAATTCCTAAAGCAGGTTCTCTTTCTAATAATACTCTTCTTACTAAAAGAAGCTCATCTTCTTGGTCTCCTCCTCCCCTGGATTCATCAAACTTAACTTTGATGGAGCATCCAGGGGCAATCCTGGAAGATCTAGCATTGTTGTTGTATTGAGAGATTTGAAGGGAAATTTTATTAAAGCGGCCTGTGAGAAAATTCTTGATTGTACCAATAATGTGGCTAAATTTAGAGCTTTAAGTCTCAGTTTGAAACTTGCAAAAAGTCTTTCAATTTCTCACCTCTTTATAGAAGGAGACTCTATGATAACAATTTCAGCTCTTAAAAATCATTGCATCTCTACTTGGCACCTCAAATATATTCTTGATTTTATCCTTAAGCAACTTGATGATTTCCTAAATTATTCAATTTCACATTGCTTTAGGGAATCTAATGTGTTGGCTGATTAATTAGCAAATAAAGCAATAGATGAGAATTTTCCTCCTCGTGAATTTTCTCCTAAGGAATGCAACTTAATGTTTTTTAACTCGTCAAGATAATTATAATTGGAGAAATTTTATTTCTCTTTTTGGCACAACACTATTTTAACTTGAGACTTGGGTATCTTTATCTGATATGATAAAGCTTTATCGCTTATCATTTTAGATGATATGGAGATCTTTATTGCATTAAATGATGTCTTGAGCATCTTAGTTGGATAAGTGGTTCAAATCTTTCATCAGCTTGTTCTCTGGTGACAATAGCTTTTTGTAATAAAAACATTTTTTGGGAGTCTCCCATGCGTCATTGACATGTACTCATATCATGTGACTTCATTTTCTATTGTTGGGTCGAGTACATTTCCGTTGATCACCCTAATGCTAGGTTCATGTGGTCACATTCTTCCAAGCTCCTCGTATCTCCCAGCATTGTTTTCACTCTACAGAATTAGCTCATTATTCTTTGACAGAAGTCCAGATTTTGGGGGCCAAATTTGGAATGGTTACTATTTTTGGTTAGCTCGCTCTTGGCTTCAAAATCTATATTTTTGATTGGCATTTGATGACAGAACCAAATTTTTTCTGAAGAATGTTTCATTAATTTGATTCCCTTTGTCTTTCCCAAGACTAACACTTGGCATTTGCTTGGCCTCCTTGGTACTCATTTCTTATGGCTCCTTAATTATCTTTATTCTAATTGAAGGTTTATTTACCAGAGAGCTATTCTAGTGGTCACCATGCTCTATATCTTCTCTTTTTTCTTCTCTTTCATTTTGAATTTATTGGTATTCTAGTTACAAGTTGACCACCATGAATAATCTTTTTCGAGTTCTTGTCCCTCCACACTCACATGAAGTCAGAATGGAGATTACTTGCATTGTAGAATGGTTGCAAAGGGCTTTTGTTTTTGAATGTAAGCAGGTTTTTTATGCCATTCAAATTGTCCTTGGTTATGACTGGTTAGATATGCATTCTTTTCCTCTTCCATATGAGTTAGCTTCTTGTTTTACTTCTAACTTGATGGATATTTTAAGTGATGTGGAAATGGTAAAGTCGCACTTATCTCTTGCCCCATGTTTTCCCAATTTCTTCTCTTCAATCTACTCTTGAGAGGTACAACATTTTGCATGGTTCTTGTCTGGTGGGGGGGTATTATAAGTAAGCAACACCTCCTCACCGATTATAGAATCTCTAAACTTCTTTCTTCTATGGCCTATGGCCTCTTAAATGATTGTAACAGTGAATTCAAAGTCTATTTGAGACTTCTTTCTCAACAGTATGGTAATGCGGTTAGTGAACCTATTTACATGCTATATAAAGCAATCTGATTACTCATTCAGCATGCTATTATTCAGCCTCATGAGGAACTATTTTTTCCTCCTCCTACAGATTTAGCTTCATCAGAAGGAAGAACATCTTAATGCTCTCTCTTATTCTTGTTTTTTCTGCAAATTTTGGTTATAATTTTGGTGACAAAACTGACTTAGCAGTTTGGAAGGATATTCTAGCCTATTTGGATCTTTGTAGGATTTTTGATGGGAAGATTTGAAGGATGGATTTGTTTCACATCATTTTCTAGCACTCCTCACTGTACATACATGGCTACATCTTTCCATTTTTGGTGCTTCATTGCTTACTTCTAGGCCTAAATGAAAGCTCTCTTCATACTGTTAGTTATTTCTATGTTTTTTATGTTTCTCCCCTATTTTCAGGGTTGAGTTCTTTAGTTTGATGGTAGATTGATCCTATAAAATTTTTCTTTTGTAATTGCCTTTGTTGGCAAAACTCTTTGGTTACTTTCTTTCAGTACTAGGGGATAGGCATAATTTTCTCTCTTCTCTACTTCCCCCCAAATTATATGTAATTCCTTCTTATTTTAAAAATAAATAAATAAATAATTTAAATAAACATAAAAATCCTTTTTCTTATAAAATAAGATAAAAAAATTCATTATTGATCTTCAGTCCATTTCCTTGATGAGCCATGATCTGTGGAGCTTTCATATAAAAATTCAGTAACTTAATATGGAGTGAATTACATAACATAATATAATTTTGGGGCCAATACAAAAAACCTATCTACATGAGAAAAAAATTAAAGATAAGAAAATATGTGACTAGTAATAAGGATGATCTCACCTCTTGCTATAAAGGAAAGCACAATGATGTTCATAGTTTCTACAAGTTTAGCTGTAGTACCCCTCCACTTTGCTTATGTTTTATGTTAGCATGTTTTCACTTTGATAGACCTTGGTACTTTGTTTTGGGATATTTTGATCGCTGATTTTAGAGTGATAGTGGTTTCATTTTGTGATATGATGATACATTGTATGGTGATAATTAATTTCTGACATGCTTTATGTTACCAAAGATGTTTCCTTCAGATGATATTGTAATATATATGTTCATGGTAGATTAACTGTTATTTAGTTTGTCAGTTTGATGTGATGTGTATTGGTGTGGAGAATGGAGTTGCATCACTTGCTTGCGAGTGCCCTGTGATTTCCATGATTTTCTCCGCACGGTCTGTTTGTATAATGGATTATATATATATATATGTTATTTGTTTGATTGCAGGATTGCAGGTACATGACACCGACTCCACCTGGTTACTTAGGTCTGAGCGTGTCAAGACTCAACGGAAATGTTGATTGGGAGGTAATAACAAGGTTCTTCCTAGTCTAGTCTTAAACCCAGTCACAGTATGTCGTCAGTTTAAGTCTGGTGTCTTTTGTTGGTCTCGTTTGTGTTTGATTGGTTTATTTGTTATGGAAGGCTAATTTCATTAAATTAATGATAGATTAATATTCTTTTAATTTAATGTTTATTTAAATTAATTTTAAATGTTGAGAATAAAGATTTACATTTTATTTAATTAATTAATTAATTATTTTATTTGGTTAAGTAATTTAATCATTGAGATTAAATTTATTTAATTAAATAAAAATTAATTAAATTAAAGTTGCTTTATTTGTGAGAATAGATTAAATTTAAATAAAATTGTTTTCTGGGAAATGGGTTTTTAATTGTTAAATAAATAAATTAAATAAGGAAAAGGGGAATTGTATTTTAAAAATTTGAATTCTTTAATTCTTGAAATGCATTCAATTTTTGATAAGGAAGACATAAAAGATTGTCGTGAGTTTGTTAGAAGATATTTTCTTCTTGGCATGTGTGGTAGTTAAAATTAATTGCTTCTTGTTGAGGATTCTCTCAGAAGATTTTTATGGATTTGGGGAAAACAAAAAATTACTTCACAGGAAATGAAAGAATAGGGTTCTGGAAAATAAAAGATTGATTTGTGAAAATTTGTGATTTCATCTGGGATTTGCTTTATTTTTTTGGAAGAAGTTCTTTGCTTTTAGTTTTGGGATTTGTATTCTTCTGGATATTGGTGTTCTGGAGGGGCTTTGAAGATTGCACGCATCAGGCAAACATAGTTTTTCTTCAACAGACAAGTTTCTGAAGCTACAGGAAATACAGGTATTTTCCTATGTATTTTAATTTGTCTACTTTGGAAAAGATTGTCTGTGTAAATAAGTTTTATATTACCTGTAGAAGAAATTTTATTTTGTAAAAATTCTTGTTCTTCTCGGAAAACTTGTTTATTGTAATCTTCCTGTGAGGATTTGTTGATTTCTGTGTAAATATCAAGAAAACATGGATGTGTAGAGAAATCAGGGAAAAAAGAAAGAAGAGATTCAAAAGAAAACATCTGTAGATTTGTTACAGTCTCTGCAGAAAATAGTTAAGTATATAAATTGTGAAGGAAATCATTTGTTTGGAAAATGAAATAGAAACCCTCTGTGTTTAAATTAGAACATGTTAGGGGAAAATACTATTAAATTTCTCAATTTTCCATTGAAAAACCCTGTAGAAATTTATTGCTTGATTGAAGTATTTTAACTTTTATTTTATTATGAATATATATATATATATATATATATATTCATATACAAATTGGATTATGTAATTCTTGTGAAGAAACGTCGTACAGGTGAATTTGGTGAATTAAAATAAATAATGGAAAATTTCAACAGACGAATTTCAGAAGAAATCGCCTTTTTTATAATTTTTGTGAGATAATGTAATAAAAAATTTGCAACACTTTGGGTGGGGCTACCCACGGCCGACCCCGCAGGGGAGTCGGCAGTGAGGGTCAAGCCCAGCGCTACCCTCACAGGCAACGCTCAGCTTTGCCTCCCACGGCCGAGCCCTGTGGGGCGGGCTACGAAGGCAGCCCTACCCACAGCCGCGGCTTGTGGAAGGTTAGGGCTTTAAGCCTTAACAATTATTTTTATAAGTTATGCAATTTTATATATATTTTGTTTTTTAAATATTTGGAATTAATATTTATAAATTTCATAATTATTATATATATATACTATATATAATATATATTATATATAAAATATATATATAATATTTATAATTATATATATTTATTTAATGTTAAGAAAATTTGGAAATATATTTATGTTATTAATGGGATATTTAAAAATAGTTTATTAAATATTTAGATTAGATATTTAAATAATTAATTTACTATGACAAAGTTATTTGTGCTTAAATTCAATAGATTTCTTGAGCTTATATTGATTTCATTATAATATGTGGTTATGAAATTGGGCAAATTATAGATTTGATTTTCATATTGAATGGAAGATGAATTAAATCCTAGATGATTAATTTTGTACTTCATGTTTTGTTTGACTGGATTTAGTAAATCCTAATGTAGATTCCTATTGTTTCGATTTGCTTTTAATTGTGTTCTTTTTATTGGGAAAATTGGGAATGTATTAGAAGTACAAGTCTTCCAGATTAGTTTGTCTCCAATGTGGGAATTGTAAATGTTTAAATACAATCCTTGTGTTGACTAAGGTAGTGCACATGGTTATGCATGGTGTTTAGACACCTGGTTAAGTGAACAAAGATTTGATGTCCGTATGGTATGTTTGAACTTATATGATGTTTCTTGTGCGCCTTGTTTACCTTAGTTAGAGAACTTAGAATCCTTGTGTTATCTTTAGGGGAGTGGCTCTGTGTGAGGGCCGGCACACAAAGCAGTGCCTGGGTAACTCAAGTAGAGTTAGTAAGTTAGTGAAAACTAAACGACACATTAGATAGTTTAAAATCTTTAATTAGACTACTAAGCCTCACTTATAGACTCAAGGGCTAGTTCAGTCTTGAGAATAAGTTGAGAAGGCGTGGAATGGAAAATCGATATCTTGTTACTTTAAAAGATATTCGATTCCGCAACAGTTTGCATGTGGGGCCGGGTTTCGTAAGAGGTTACCAGGGTAACCCAAGTTGGGGGCCATAACCTAGGAAGAAACACCAGGGTAACCTATGCAAAATTGTGATGACACTCCACCTAAAATAACAGTTTACCATGTGAACTTTGTATATTGATTATTCCGAATCTGGAAGCAATGTAACCAATAAGTTAAGTGTGTACTTGTATAGATTGGCCATGTTTTTACTTGTGTCTAGGGTTTGTAGGTTATGTCTAGGGAACCTTATTACTGTCTCCTAGCACGGGGGGTGGACCTACGGGTACCATATGGTTGGGTGGAATGTGCACCTTACTCCGTTGGGTCCCTAGTTCTTGATCGTGGCTACGAGTGCTTCATGGATGGAGAGCTCGTATTTGGATATATGTGTACTTCCTTAATTGTATCATTGGAAATCTTATATTTGTAACTTTCCTCGATTGTTAATGAGGTGAACATTTGTAATATGTAATTGTAAACTATTATTTGATCTACCTCATCTGAAGAGTGAGTATTGTAATGACATTTCAAATACAATGTAAGAATCTTATTTGTACTTTATACTTTCATGAATTAAATTCAAATGTTATGCAATGTTTACTTTTAAGATTATGTTAACTAAATACATGCAATGCTAAGTACTAAAGTCGTCTATGGGATTCTCAAGTAGTGCGTCGTCGCGTAACTTAGAGAATGTATGCAACTATTAAAGTTAATATTATTACTTTAAGAAAAAAAAATTATTTCACTTGCGTAGACAATTGCAACATTCGTTAGGTTACAAGACGGGGCATTACAGATTGGTATCAAAGCGAAGGTTCTAACACTGGATGCTCTGGGTAATTCCGAGCCCATTAGGTTGACCTAGTACGTAGTATCATTATCTGTTAGCCTTGGTTGATTAGTATCTGAGACTCGTTATTGTTTTATGTGTAGGACCATGCCTAGGTGACGTGGTAGAGGTCATGGTAGAGGTCGAGGTGGAGGCCGAGGGCCAATCCCTCAGGTTACTCCCCCTTCGAGCCCTCATCAGAGTGATCAGGCAGAACAGTTTGGTCCGCAGCTAGATCAGAGAAATGAGGGACAGATTCCAGAACAGTCAGGAGTAGAGGGATCACAGTTACGCCCTTTATTAGAGGAGGTCCTAGCTCAACTTGGACCTAGACAAGAAGTTGATCAGGAGGTAGTTAGAAAGCATGATAGATCTCCAAGGAGAGTAGATGATACAGTGCAGCAAGATGCTATTATTGCAGGTCACATGCGGGATTTGTTGAGGGAACGCCCTCCTACATTTGATGGATCCGGGGGTGGTTTAGAAGCAAAAACCTGGTTGATTGACTTAGGGCGATGCTTTGTGATGCATCCTTATGGTAGCAACACACGTGCTCGTTGTGCCATAATGCATCTTAGAGGATTTGCCTCTACTTGGTGGCGCCTGGAGGAGCAGAAGCTCTACTTAGAGATTGGGTCAATTTCTTGGGAGATGTTCCTAGAGAGGTTTAGAGCACAGTTCTTATCTGAACATTGGAGGCAATGACGGGCTGACGAGTTTCATGATTTATGTCAGATGGCTCTATCTGTGGAGCAATATGAACGTAGATTTTATGAGCTCAAGCAATATGCAGGTGTTGGTGATGATGAGTCGATGTTAGTTCAGCACTTCATCAGGGGCTTAAATGCTCACATTAGTGGTGGAGTCAGAGTCTTTGAGCCAAAGACTATGGAAGCTGCTGTGGAGAAGGCTCATATCATGGAAGAGAATCTCGTTATGGCATTGGGTGGTCACACAAGAGTACAGATAGGCAGTGCTCCTGCAGCAGGTTTTAGTCCACGGGGTGGACAAGTGCAGACAGGGGGTTCCTCTAGGAACCAACAGACACCCTCTAAGGGTGGGCAACAACAGTAGCAACAGCGTACACCTCAAAATAATAATAATTCACAACCACAACAAGGTAATAGCCCGCAGTTAGGAAAGAACTGCAACTGGTGGTGCAACAAGCGCAATAGACAGGATCAGCCTGCTCAGAGTGTGCAGTCTACAATCAGTAGAGGTAGTTATCAGCAATCCAATGTACTTTCAGATGGCAGAGGATTTGGTAGAGGCACTGGTTGTTATTCGTGTGGACAGCAGGGACACATTGCTAGGTAGTGTCCTATGAGAGGTTCTTCTGGTTTTGGGCCACGACCTACAGCTTCTGAGCCTACAGTCGGTGATGCAGGACATTCTCATATAGTTTATGCTGCGGTTAATAACTGCCAATCCAATCATCAGAACACAGTGGTCGAGACTTCAAGTAAGTTACAGGGTGTTAATATTACTATTCTTTTTGATTTAGGAGCTACTGATTCCTTTATTTCACCTACCATAGTTGACCAATGTGGTATTGTGGCAGTAAAGCAAGGTGGTAAGTGGCAGGTAGAATTCACCTCTGGGGTGAAAGTAGCAGTAGAGAACCTTGTACATAATTGTGAACTTAAGATTGGTACGTTAACTACCTTAGTGGATCTTCATGTTACACCTTTAGGATCGTATGACATAGTTTTAGGTATGGATTGGTTAGCATCTCATCATGCTGTAATTGACTGTCGACTTAAGACAGTTAGTTGCATTAATGATTTTGGTGCGAAAGTGGAAATCATAGGTGTTCAGAGACCTATCTCTTTGTGGATGATATCTACTATGCAATTAAAGAGATGTCTTCGTCAGGGTTGTCAACTATTTGCAACAACAATTACTGATTTGGAAGAGGGTGAGAGTCAAGAGATATCTCTTGATGATCACCCTATCCTTAGGGAATTCACTGATGTGTTTCCTGAAGATATACCTAGAATGCCATCGAAATGAGATATTGACTTTAGAGTTGATCTAGTTCCTGGAGCTGAGCCTATATCTCGAGCTCCATATAGAATGACGACTCAGGAATTAGAGGAGCTTCGTATCCAGTTAGAGGAACTTTTAGAAAAGGGTTTTATACGTCCAAGTGTGTCTCCATTGGGAGCACTTGTCATCTTCGTAAAGAAGAAGGATGGATCACTTAGATTGTGCATTGACTATCATCAATTGAACAAGGTAATGATTAAGAATCGGTATCCATTGCCTAGAATCGATGATCTTTTCGATTAGATCAAGGGAGCTAATGTGTTCTCTAAGATCGATTTGAAATCTGGTTACCATCAATTGCGAATTGCTGAAGCAGACATTCATAAAACTTCATTCCGAACTCGTTATGGTCATTACGAATTCACAGTAGTACCGTTCAGGTTAACGAATGCACCATCAGTATTCATGAGTTTAATGAATGGTGCTTTTCGTACATACCTTGATCGTTTTGTCCTTGTGTTTCTCGATGATATTTTGATTTATTCAAGAAACATGAAGGAACATGAAGAGCATCTAAGACAAGTATTGCAATGTTTAAGGGAAAATCAATTGTATGCGAACTTGAAGAAGTGTGACTTCTTTCAGATTGAGGTGAAATACCTTGGCCATGTGATATCTAGAAAGGGTATTGATTTGGATCCTTCAAAGATTCAAGCTATTGTTGATTGGCCCGTGCCTACTAATGTAGGTGAAGTTTGTAGTTTTATGGGTCTAGCTGGTTACTATAGACGGTTTGTTCAGGGGTTTTCTAGAATTGGCCATCCTATTACTTCTCTTCAGAGAAAAGGGAAGAAGTTTGTTTGGGAAGAGCATTGTCAGTTGGCTTTTCAGACACTTAAAGAAAATTTGACAAATGCACCTATCTTAATTGTTCCTGATCCTACTAAGGATTTTGTAGTTTGCACTGATGCATCCTTAGAGGGTTTGGGAGCAGTACTGATGCAAGAAGGGTGTGTGATTGCTTATGAGTCTCGTAAACTCAAATATCATGAGCTAAATTATCCCACTCATGATTTAGAGCTTGTCGCAGTTGTGCATTGTTTAGTTCGATGGAGGCATTTCTTATTAGGTCATCACTTCGAACTTCATTGTGATCACCGTAGTCTGCAATACATATTTATGCAACCTAACTTGAATGCTAGACAGAGACGGTGGATGGAGTTCTTGTGTGAATATGATTTTGAAGTGAAATATGTTCAAGGAAAAGAGAACGTAGTGGCTGACACTCTTAGTTGTCGTCGACATGAGATCTCTGCTATTACTCTCGAAGTAGATTTGAGGGGTCAAATTTTAGCAGCAGTTCCTACTAGTAGATTGTATTAGGAAGTGAAGTCGGAGATTGAATCTGGTAGACCTTTAGAAGGTCAATTTGCAGGGTATATCCTTGAACCAAATGGTATATTACGACATTTAGATCGTATCTATGTACCACATTTTGAGGGTCTTCATACATTAATTATGACTGAAGCACATCGAGCTCCATACTTAGCTCATCCAGGTGTTAAGAAAATGCATGCGGATCTTTAGCAATTGTATTTCTGGCCTGGTATGAAACGTGATATTGCTGACTATGTATCGAGATGTCTCGAGTGTCAACGAGTCAAAGCTGAGCATCAACATCCCATTGGATTATTACAGCCACATCTCATTCCTGAATGGAAATGGGATATTATATCTATTGACTTTATTGTTGGGTTACCTATGTCGTCACATCGACATGATTCCATTATGGTAACTATTGATAGATTGACTAAGGTAGCTCACTTTTCGCCAGTATGATTGTCTTACAATGCTTCATCCATAGCTAGGATATTCATGGAGGACATAATTAGATTGCATGGGATTCCTCATAGGATTATATCTGATAGAGATCCTGTATTTACTTCAGCCCTATGGACTTCATTACAACATGCTCTTGGTACACAGTTGAACTTTAGTTCGGCGTATCATCCTCAAATAGATGGACAAACTGAAAGAGTTAATCAAATACTTGAGGATATGCTTAGAATGTATGTGATGGACCAACAATCACGTTGGGAGGATTATCTGTACTTAGTAGAATTTGCTTACAATAACGGATATCAGAGTTATATAGGTGTGCCACCATTTCAGGCATTATACGGACATCCTTGTCGAACTCCATTGAGTTGGGATCGATTCGAGGATAGAGTATTACTTGGTCCTAAGATGCTTCAAGACATGGAGCAACAGGTTGACCGTATTAATGAACATTTGATAGCAGCACAGGATAGGAAAAAGAAGTATGTCGATGCACATAGAATAGACCGATAGCTTACAGTTGGTGATAGAGTGTTTCTTTGAGTGCGATTGTGAAAGAGTCCAATCCGTTATAGAAAAGGCTCTAAGCTTATGCCTTGTTTCATTGGGCCATTTGAGATCCTAGAGAGGATTAGTCCTGTGGCGTATCGACTGACCTTACCACCCAGTTTGTCACGTATACATGATGTTTTTCATGTGTTAGTTCTTAGACCATATCATCCCGACATTTCTCATGTACTTGATTGGAATGTGTTACAAGTAGAGGACAGGCAGCTGGCTTTGGAGTCCGTGGCCATTCTACAGCGTCGGATGCTCGGTCTCAGGGGTCGAGACGTTGACCAGGTGAGGGTCCAATGGGATCCTAGTCATGAGGCTTCTGCTACTTGGGAGGATGCAACACACATGAGGGAACTTTATCCCTATTTGTTCGCAGGCTTTCAGGAGCAAGCCTGATCCTAGGGGGGGAGGATGTAGTACCCCTCCACTTTGCTTATGTTTTATGTTAGCATGTTTTCACTTTGATAGACCTTGGTACTTTGTTTTGGGATATTTTGATCATTGATTTTAGAGCGATAGTGGTTTCATTTTGTGATATGATGATACATTGTATGGTGATAATTAATTTCTGACATGCTTTATGTTACCATAGATGTTTCCTTCATATGATATTGTAATATATATGTTCATGGTAGATTAACGGTTATTTAATTTGTCAGTTTGATGTGATGTGTATTGGTGTGGAGAACGGAGTTGCATCACTCGCTAGCGAGTGCCCTATGATTTCCATGATTTTCTCCGCACGGAGTGTTTGTATAATGGATTTTATATATATATATATATATGTTATTTGTTTGATTGTAGGATTGTAGGTACATCACACCGACTCCACCTGGTTACTCAGGTCTGAGCGTGTCAAGACTCAACGGAAATGTTGATTGGGAGGTAGTAACAAGGTTCTTCCTAGTCTAGTCTTAAACCCAGTCACAGTATGTCGTCAATTTAATTCTGGTGTCTTTTGTTGGTCTCGTTTGTGTTTGATTGGTTTATTTGTTATGGAAGGTTAATTTCGTTAAATTAATGATAGTTTAATATTCTTTTAATTTAATATTTATTTAAATTAATTTTAAATGTTGAGAATAAAGCTTTACATTCTATTTAATTAATTAATTAATTTATTTATTTGGTTAAGTAATTTAATCATTGAGATTAAATTTATTTAATTAAATTAATTAATTAATTAAATTAAAGTTGCTTTATTTGTGAGAATAGATTAAATTTAAATAAAATTCTTTTCTGGGAAATGGGTTTTTAATTGTTAAATAAATTAATTAAATAAGGAAAAGAGGAATTGTATTTTAAAAATTTGAATTCCTTAATTCTTGAAATGCATTCAATTTTTGATAAGGAAGAAAGAAAAGATTGCTGTGAGTTTGTTAGAAGATATTTTCTTCTCGACATGTGTGATAGTTAAAATTAATTGCTTCTTGTTGAGGATTCTCTCAGAAGATTTTTATGGATTTGGGGAAAACAGAAAATTACTTCACGGGAAATGAAAGAACAGGGTTCTGGAAAATAAAAGATTGATTTGTGAAAATTTGTGATTTCATCTCCGATTTGCTTTATTTTTCTAGAAGTTCTTTGCTTTTAGTTTTGGGATTTGTATTCTTCTGGATATTGGTGTTCTGGAGGGGCTTTGAATATTGCACGCATTAGGAAAACACAGTTTTTCCTCCACAGACAAGTTTCTGAAGCTGCAGGAAATACAAGTATTTTCCTATGTATTTTAATTTGTCTACTTTGGAAAAGATTTTCTGTGTAAATAAGTTTTATATTACCTGTAGAAGAAATTTTATTTTGTAAGAATTCTTGTTCTTCTCGGAAAAATTGTTTACTGTAATCTTCCTGTGAGGATTTGTTGATTTCTGTGTAAATATCAAGAAAACATGGATGTGTAGAGAAATCAGGGAAAAAAGAAAGAAGAGATTCAAAAGAAAACATCTGTAGATTTGTTACAGTCTCTGTAGAAAATAGTTAAGTAAATAAATTGTGAAGGAAATCATTTGTTTGGAAAAAGAAATAGAAACCATCTGTGTTTAAATTAGAACATTTTAGGGGAAAATACTGTTAAATTTCTCAATTTTCCATTGAAAAACCCTGTAGAAATTTATTGCTTGATTGAAGTATTTTAACTTTTATTTTATTGTGAATATATATATATATATTTTTTCATATACAAATTGGATTATGTAATTCTTGTGAAGAAACTTCGTACAGGCGAATTTGGTGAATTAAAATAAATAATGGAAAATTTCAATGGACGAATTTTGGAAGAAATCGCCGTTTTTTTATAATTTTTGTGAGATAATTAATAAAAATTTCGCAGCGCTTTCAGCGGGGCTACCCACGGCCGACCCTGCAGGGGAGTCGGCAGTGAGGGTCGAGCCCAATGCTGCCCTCATAGGCAGCACTTGGCTCTACCTCCCACGGCCGAGCCCTGTGGGGCGGGCTGCGAAGGCAGCCCTACCCACAGCCGCGGCCTACGGAAGGTTAGGGCTTTAAGCCTTAACAATTATTTTTATAAGTTATGCAATTTTATATATATTTTGTTTTTTAAATATTTGGAATTAATATTTATAAATTTCATAATTATTATATATATATACTATATATAATATATATTATATATATATTATATATAAAATATATATATAATATTTATAATTATATATATTTATTTAATGTTAAGAAAATTTGGAAATATATTTATGTTATTAATGGGATATTTAAAAATAGTTTATTAAATATTTAGATATAGATATTTAAATAATTAATTTACTATGACAAAGTTATTTGTGCTTAAATTCAATAGATTTCTTGAGCTTATATTGATTTCATTATAATATGTGGTTATGAAATTGGGCAAATTATAGATTTGATTTTCGTATTGAATGGAAGATGAATTAAATCCTAGATGATTAATTTTGTACTGCATGTTTTGTTTGACTGGATTTAGTAAATCCTAATGTAGATTCCTATTGTTTCGATTTGCTTTTAATTGTGTTCTTTTTATTGGGCAAATTGGGAATGTATTAGAAGTACAAGTCTTCCAGATTAGTTTGTCTTTAACGTGGGAATTGTAAATGTTTAAATACAATCCTTATGTTGACTAAGGTAGTGCACATGGTTATTCATGGTGTTTAGACACCTGGTTAAGTGAACAAAGATTTGATGTCTGTATGGTATGTTTGAACTTATATGATGTTTCTTGTGCACCTTGTTTACCTTAGTTAGAGAACTTAAAATCCTTGTGTTATTTTTAGGGGAGTGGCTCTGTGTGAGGGCCAGCACACAAAGTGGTGCTTGGGTAACTCAAGTAGAGTTAGTAAGTCAATGAAAACTAAATGACACATTAGATAGTTTAAAATCTTTAATTAGACTAATAAGCCTCGCTTATAGACTCAAGGGCTAGTTCAGTCTTGAGAATAAGTTGAGAAGGTGTAGAATGGAAAATCAATATCTTGTTACTTTAAAAGATATTTGATTCCGCAACAGTTTGCATGTGGGGCCGGGTTTCGTAAGAGGTTACCAGGGTAACCCAAGTTGGGGGCCGAAACCTAGGAAGAAACACCAGGGTAACCTATGCAACATTGTGATGACACTCCACCTAAAATAACAGTTTACCATGTGAACTTTGTATATTGATTATTCCGAATCTAGAAGCAATGTAACTAATAAGTTAAGTGTGTACTTGTATAGATTGGCCATGTTTTTACTTGTGTCTAGGGTTTGTAGGTTATGTCTAGGGAACCTTATTATTGTCTCCTAGCACGGGGAGTGGACCTACAGGTACCACATGGTTGGGTGGAGCGTGCACCTTACTCCGTTGGGTCCCCAATTCTTGATCGTGGCTACGAGTGCTTCATGGATGGAGAGCTCGTATTTGGATATATGTGTACTTCCTTAATTGTATCATTGGAAATCTTATCTTTGTAACTTTCCTCAATTGTTAATGAGGTGAACATTTGTAATATGTAATTGTAAACTATTATTTGATCTACCTCATCTGAAGAATGAGTATTCTAATGACTTTTCAAATGCAATGTAAGAATCTTATTTGTACTTTATACTTTCATGAATGAAATTCAAATCTTATGCAATGTTTACTTTTAAGATTATGTTAACTAAATACATGCAATGCTAAATACTAAAGTCGTCTACAGGATTCTCAAGTAGTGCGTTGTCACATAACTTAGAGAATGTATGCAACTATTAAAGTTAATATTATTACTTTAAAAAAAAAATTATTTCACTTGCGTAGACAATTGCAACATTCCTTAGGTTACAAGACGGGGCATTACATTAGCAATATGGGCCCTTTAAACTGTAGAGATTTTCAGCTAGTGGACTTCAATGTAATCATAAACATACCGTTAATAATTCAAGTGAATCCAAACATGAGAATCCATTGAAAATCTTTCAACTAACTAGTATGAATAATCTACAATGAAGAAAATGTAGAGTAGTTGGTATGAGCTTTCCACAATTCATGATAGTTGTAGAGCAAGTTTTTGGATTTAACTGTGTATGCTTTTTTATCAATATTTCAGATCACACTAAATTATCTAATAAATAAGAATATAATGAACATGAAAATCTCTCAGCTCCAACTTTCAGTCCAAATTAATGAGGTCGAGTGAAGAAGCTATTATGTTGTGTTGTGAGCAACAAGAAGCAGAACACGACAATAGAGTATGTTGCCTTCTAAATTAGTACCATCAAAGTTTATTCTATCTTTGTTGTGAGCTTCAAAACATTTTTTTAGCATGCTAAAAGGAATGTTGTTTTCATTCATGGCCTCCACAAAATCTTAGGTGCAAAAGTGATAGTTTCTCCATAATCCCCAACCCTCATGAGTACCCAATGCTTATCATTGCAAGTTGCATTCCACACCCCAAATCCTGTTCTACCTTATGCTCATGAGATGTATCACCCTTTTTTCTGTTTGTACTACTTTCGACTCACAATATGTACCCTAAATCTCAAACCCTAAAAACTTCTCTTGGTGAATTTTCTTTCCCCTTCTACATGTTGCAAGTTGAATTCCCAGCTTCAAGTCCTAAAAAGCTTATGTCTCATAAAATTCTCCCATTCCGTTACAACTTGCAAAGTTTGTCCCTCCTTTATAAATCTCATGTTCCTGCCCCAATATTTTGGGCACTTATTACCTCTCCTTACAACAAGGAAATGTGCTTCCAAGACCACAAACCCTAGAGCTCCTCTTTGTAAATTTGCACTCATAAATTGTGTCCATTCCTTTCAAACTTATTTTGTTTCTAAAAGTCAAAACCTAACTCCCTAGTTATACTAACATGAATTTAATTATCTCTTTAAGGAAGAGATTGAATTGGGATACATCTAACTCACATGAAGTATAGATGAAACCCTCAAACTCATATTTGTGTACATGATCTATGGTAGAATATATATATATATATATATACAAACACACATGATCTATGGTAGCTAATGTGATGACATGAAAAACATTCTCTACACGCCTACAACAAAGTTGATTGTTCTTGTTCTTTCTTGCATGAAAAGTGATATATCCCCCACTTAGAAAGTAGTTTTCTCTAATTGAAGATGGTACTAATCATAAAACAAGAGTTGATTTGTAAACTAAAAAACTAAAATTTGCATGTGTGCCCTTGCTAGGAGGGAGCTTATCCATATATATGGAAGTTTGAGGTTTGTTGAAGGTTGTTGTTGCTTGGATGCAAGAAAAATAGACATTCTAGAATTACAAAGGGTTCTCTTCATTTTTTAATAGATTTAGATAAGCCTTAAAAGTGTAAATTTGAGCCTCAACTCTATTGGCCTCTTGCAAATAATGCTCCCAAAAAAATTATGTGTCATAAGAAGTATGTTCTAAGTGCAAGATTGGATTTAGCTAGTTACAACCCTACTAAGACCTTATTAAACACCTTGTGTATAATATAAGTGTTTGACACATTGCACGTTCCTTTTAATTCATTATTTTTTATTATAGGAAAACCAAATTTTTAAGGGACCCCAAAACCCTTTACAAAAAAGACCACTGCTTTTAAAGATATTAAAAAAAAACAAAGCATCCACCCATCAACAAAAAACAAGCAAGCAATTACATTTTTTTTAGAATGTTAGCAGCTTACAAATCACTAGCTATAATCTTCTCATGCATTTCCATGACGTCAACAACCTCCTTCATAGGAACCCCCAAATTCTCACTATCATCTCCTTTCAGATCTTTGGGGAGATCCACCAGACCAACATCTTTCACACCTAAAGAGTCTCCTTTCCACATCCTAGCTTTATTGTTGAGAAATTGGAGACCCTTAACTTCATTATGGAGAGCTAACTTACTTACTTTAACCACCATTTATAGGTTCTCATAAACTCTATCCATTTTATCCTCCAAGACCAAGATTCTGATTTCAAAATCTCTTTTCAGCTTCAGCATTTCATCTATCATAGTCTTCAGAACATCAAACAATTAATTGGTTCACTTGATCCTGAATAGAAGATCCCTAGGAATTAGGTGTAACCCTAGCATTGTTATCCAAAGAACGAACCTTAAAATTAGTTAGGTTCAATTCATTAAACATCCACTTGAAATTTTTTTTTAAAAAATAGAGAGCCATCCCTAACACATTAGGCAATTCCTCCAGGTGTTGTAATTAAATTCCCTATCATTAACAAGATCCATAGGGTCAACCTAATTATCTTGCACATCTTGCAACACATCCTTACCTTTGTTACCACCATTAGGAACTTTTTATCTATGTGTAGACCTCTCCACCTTAGCAACCTCATGAGTACCCAACTCCTTAACCTTCTTAGGAACATCATCAATAGATTGATGGGTGTCAACATTAGGAGTTTTGTTACGTTCAACTCTAACAACCCCCTCCTAAGGAAATCATTTACTGGTGCTACCAAAATGTTCCTTTCCCTTCACCTTCTTTAGATTACTTCCTTCCTACAAACTCATCTTCCTCTTTTGGTCCAAGACAAGGGACTCCACCTCCTCATTCACTTCAACATCCTTTGCCACCTTCTTCTTACTAGAGGTATCACCCTTCACCTTCACCTTCTTAATAGCAAGAAATTACCTAATTTAACCTTTTGGGTTATAATGAAATCTTCAGGAACCTTTGCCTCCTTCACCTCCTCACTACAAGTCATATACTCATCTGACTTAGAGGGCCTAGATGTTTTGGCATTCTTTAACACTTTGAGTCAAACTCCTTAGGAGGGTCCAAGAGGACCTCCATAGAGGCTTTCAACCCAACTTCATACTCCTCAGAATCAGAGCCATTATCATACCCAATATCATACCCAAAATTAGACTGCTTAGGGTGGCCTTTAGTAATTTGCTTGAGTTCATCAATAATTAAATAGGACTTGGCATAATCCATAATGAGGAGAATTAAGCCCTCATGGAGAATAGGGTTCTTAGGATTCCTTTTGAATTCTTTTATACCATTCTCAAGGGATGCTAACAGGTAATAGGGGAAATAAACCCTCTTTTTATGCCTAAAATGATCTAGCAAAACAAAATGATAACCAACAAGAACAGAGAAGCGACCATCTAGAGTAATATACCTCATAGTTTCAACTGCCACATCACCCCAAATAGTCTTGATAGAGCTATGAGCAAAGCCTCCACACTTCGCCTTCTCCAGCTAATCCATTCCATTTCCCTTAAAAAATTGTCATGGTAGCATTAGACTCTTTTTTGTCTATGTAAACCTTCTTGCCCTTTGTAGCCATACTAGTAATTTTACCAATGAATTATTCAGTAATATTAAATTCCATTTCAAACACCCTAAGGACTCTATTTTTCCATCATTTGATGAAGGCCTATGAAACTATTGGGACAAAACCATGAATTCTTTCAATGTAGGGAGTGATACTCCCCACCTCTAGTAGCCCCTATATCTTCTTTTTACTTTTAGAAGAGTCATAGGAAATTGGATCAACACAATTCCTCTTACCTCCCATGATGACCAAAGAGGAGAGCCACAATAAATTCAAATATTTGTAGAGGATACAAAATCGAAGAAGCCTTGAAAAGGAATAAGCATTGCAAATCCACAATCCCTGTGGAAGTACCGAAGTGATTAGTGGTAATAATATTCCTTAAATGCAAAACTTTACCAACCTTTGCCACATCATTTAAATGCAAGGGATTTCCCCCTAAGAAATCACACTTTAATTTGAAATTTTGCATGAGAATCAACATGTGATTTAAAATAATCATGAAGGGAACCCCTTCCCTAAATGGCTTGTATATCATGATTGCTAATAGACTGGATGTCGATGGCGAGGGGGTCAATCATATCCTGTACTTTATACTCATGATCCCCATAATTTGCAAACTTATTCACAAGGAAATTACCCTCACAATAAATGTGAGATATGAAACATTTCTCAAAGGAGTGCAAAATATCCAAAGCATCAAGAATAATAGGTTCTATAGACCAAGAAGGAGGGGTAGTCTTTTTAAGGTAATTTATAACATTTAAGGAATCACCCTCAATCCACACCTTCCTGAAGCCTTTAGACTAGGCCATCTTCAAACCATGGTAGGCAGTTGATGCTTCCACAAAGTGGTTTGTTTGGGTTCCCAAAGGGAGTGCCACCATGAAAACAAGCCTACCATTAGAGTCATGTAACACTCCCCCACAACTAGCAGGTCCTGAATTACCTTTCGTAGCTCTGTAAAAATTGAATTTCACCCAAACAACAGGAGGAGCTCTCCAAATAACATCCTTTCTAGAAGCCTTTCCTTTCCTCAAAGGAAGATAAATGTCATAGTGGAGGTTCCAATTCTAGGAAAGAAGAGAATCACAAGGAGCAACAACAATTTTAGGCCCATTTTGAAAGGACACCTCAAAAGAAAAAATAAATTGATGGCAACACAAATCTTATAAGATAGCCTGATTAGGGGAAGGGAAGCATCCATAATTTTTTTTTATTTCTTTCCAACCATATATCCCCATGCCACATGATGGAGAGTAAGAGACCAAAGAAAGTCTAGAGAAAGATTGGAAGATGGGCCTAACCATTGAGACCATAGATCCCCAATAGAAGACAAGAAGACCCAACACAAGTTCTAGAGAGAGCACATGATCCCAAACATCCCCCACATACCTAAAACCAACCAAAATATGGAACACATCCTTCACAACCTCTTCATAAAGAAAATATTTGTTAGTCATCATAAAACCCCTTTTCAAAAAGGCTATCAATAGTAAGGACTTTGTTTTGGAAAAATAACCAAAAAAATAAATTCACTTTAAGAATCAACTTGGGGAACCAAAGAGACACCCAGAAAGGGACATGGCCAACAAAAGAACATTGGTTAGAGAATATCGATGAAACAAAAAAATTTCCACTTGAAGAAAATTGCCACACCACCTTATCTGTTGGGGAAAATAAAGGAATAAGAACAAAAGATAAAGATTTGTAGAAAGCCTCTAGCCCAAGATTAATCACATGAAGCCTTTTCCAAGAACTATTAGCAATATAATCAATAAAAAATATACCAAAAGAAAAAATACAAAGGTCCCTAAAGGGAAGATCCCATGGCTCATCTTTGAGGGGGGCATTACCAATCCACCAATCCTCCCAAAAGAGAATCCTCCTACCATTGCCCAATTTCCACCGTAACCCCTTTGAGATAATACTTTTGGATTTAATCATGAAATTCCATAGGGAAGAACTAGAAGGGGGGGTAAAACCACTTGCAAGAAGATCCCTGATATGATCCACCCCCCGAAGGTATTTACTAGAAAAAATATGAGCCCATTCACTGTTTCCAAAGATAAGGTTCTAAAGTTTCTTAGCTAACAAGGAAAGGTTAAATTCTCTGATTTCACAAATACCCAAACCTCCAACCTTCTTAGGCCTACATACATCATCCCAAAATACCAAATGCATCCTTTTCTTCTCTTCAACCCCTAACCAAAGGAATTTTGTTTGGATATTTTCAATATTCTGAACAAACTTCTAAGGCATTTGAAAGAGACTCAAAGCATAAACTGGGAGATTTTGGAGAGTAGACTTAATCAATTGAACTTTCCTAGCTTGGATTAACAAATCACCTTTCCACCCAGCCAAATTAGAATTAAACTTATCAACCAAACCATGCCAAAAGAGTCAGGAACAAGATTGGAACACAACATAAGGCCCAAGTAAGAAGACAACAATTCCCCAATCTGACACTACAAAATCCTCACAATTCTATGTTGCCTATGCTCAGGAGTGTTGAGAAAAAAAAAGTACTCTTGGGAAGAATGATTTTCTACTCTAAATCCACTTCATATTTCTATAAAATAAGTTTCATAGCTTTAGCCTCTTTGATGGAAGACTCACCAAGGATGAGGGTGTCGTCCAGAAACTGTTGGTGGGAGCAGATATGATTGCTTGATGAAGGAGAAAGACCTACCAATAAATGAACAGTATTTGACCTTTGAATTAATCTCCCAAGAGATTCCACCATAATGATAAAGAGGAAGGTAGAAATGGTGTTTCCCTATCTCAAACCCCTTGAGAAACTAAAGAAAGGAGAGGGGGAGACATTAACTAAAATAGAAAATTTTGGAGTAGAAATTAACTACCTAACCAACAGCACCAACTTATCCCCAAAGACAGAAGCTTTCATAATCTTAAGGAGGAACCCCCAATCCACTCTGTCATAGGCTTTGAGGAGATCCAACTTCAAAAGAAAACTCTCATGTCTATTAACCATCAAGGAATGAATATTCTCATGGATAGTAAGGATCAAATCAAGGATTTTCCTACTAGGCACAAAACTATTTTGTTGAACCAAAATGATTTGAGGGAAAACCTTCTATAATCTCACCACCAACACTTAGAGAATGTCGTATAGATAAAATTGAATAGGCTTATGGGACAAAACTCCCAAAAAGATGAAGCTCCTGACTTCTTCAGAACCAAAAAAATAAAAGAGGAGATCAATTATTTTAAAAGATTATCGCTTCCAAAGAACTCTTTTGTAGCATCTGAGACATTTTTGGCCACAATATCCCAAAAAGACTAGAAAAACATAGGGAAGCTCAAGACCAGGAGCCATATTACCTTCAAAGGAGAAAACAACGCTTTTGATCTCATCATCCAAAGGTATAGAAACCAATTTCCTATTGATGTCATCAAAGATGATGTGAGGAATAGCCATTAAAAGTTCATGTTGACAAGCAAGATCCAAAACATCATCCACATACAACAAGTCAAAGAAGAATGAGGTTGCAGCCTACATAATATCCTCATCATTATCCAACACCTAATTGTTGAACCAGATAGAATTGATACGGTTCGAGAACCTTATGATTCAATGCAGAAAGATGAAAAAATATGGTATTTTTGTCCCACTTTTCAACCACATGACCCTCGACCTTTATTTCTAGAATTCCTCCTCCTTGGCCATAATGTTATGCAACCTAGACATATGAAAATTCTCATGATGAATAAGAGAAAAATCATAGCTAGTCAATTGAATAGACTGTTGAACAGTTTGAAGCTCCTCCATGATAGCAACTTTATCATCAAAAATTAACTAAAAGATGACCTATTCCACTTACAAATTTGACATAGAAAAATTCTTAGCCACCCTATACATAGTAGAACCATCAACACAAATATTCCACCATGACTGAATTATGTCCTTGAGCTTAGGATGACAGGTCCACATTTTCTCAAACCTAAAAGAAAAGCATTTCCTTCTACCCAACATTTATGATAGAAGGAAGAAAGGAAAGTGATTAGAACCCAACCTGGTTAGGGTTGAGAGAGAACAAGAATAAGAAATAAACTAGCTAGGTGAGAGAAGAGCTCAATCAAGCTTAACCTAAATAAGAGCCTTGCCAACTCTTCGATTCATCCAAGTATAAGAAGCTCTTTGAAGATTCAAATCTAATAGGGAATTATCATTGATAAGATTCATAAGATTGAACCTACTATCATTCACAATTTGGGATCCCCCCTTCTCAGAATCGTTTAAGTGGGTATTTAAATCCCCCATAACCAACTAGTTATTAAAAGAAAGCTAAGATTTAAAAGAGCTTAAACTTTCCCAAAATTTCTTTCTAGCACCCTTACTATTAGGATCATATATATTAGAAAGGGTCCAGGAAAATTATCTTGAGCATTCTTGAAAGAAGTAGCCACATGACTAAAATCTTCAAAAAGAGGTAAAGCCTGAGTCACCCTGGGATTCCAAAAAGTGACAATATTGCTAGATGCCCAAGCATCCTCAAAACATTGCATCCCATAATCTTTGAAGAGTTTGTTCTTGATTTTACTCAACTTGTCCATCCCCATTTTAGTTTCCTAAATCAAAATTATATTAGGTCTATGATCCCTTACCAGGTTAGAAAGGAGATCATGTTCGTGAGGGTGATTTAACCCTCTCAAGTTTAAAGAGATAATCTTCATGATAACTTCAAAAGGGTTCTCTTAGAGTACATCTTAGGTAAATTCCTCTGAATACCATCAACTATATCCATTTCTCTCTCCTTAGTCTAAGTAACTTGGGATGGAGGGTGACCCTTATCTCTCATCTCTAAACCATAGTCATATCTTTGTCTATTTCTTGTAGACACTCTCGACGGAGGAGAGTGTTTCTTTCTATTTCTACCTTTCACCATTATAAAAGGAGGATCAACAAAGTCACCACCATCCCCCTGAGAGGATTTTCTGTTCAAACATCCTTCAAATCCTTCCACCACAGAGGTAGAATCATTAGATACATGGGGCGACCTCAAACCCCTAGTCTCCTAGGATACAATAGGGGAAGTAACCTTGCAATCCACAACTAAGTTCAAATCTCCTAGCTCCCTAGAAGGAGAGGGAAAATCAGCCACTACCAAACCATTCACCACCTTCTTAGCTTCCTTAGGAACTAAAAGAACCAATTCATTAGAGACCTTATTTTGAACTTCATTAGACTCGAGAACTATGTTATGCTTATTTTGAACTTGACCAAACTCAGGGACCACACTATGCTTCTCTAGGGAGATATCCACAGATGTATCCCCCTTGATATCAAGCTCCACATTTCCCACTAAAGCCTTGATAACACCCTCTGATACATCAACCCACTCATTTTCCCTCCATTGCTTAACCGAGGGCTTCTAGACCTTCGACGGACATTTTTTTGCCTAATATCCAACTTTCTTGTAGTGAAGAAAGGAAAATGAAATGAACTCAAATTCCACCATTTTCTCACAAACACCAAGTTTAAAGTTAGTCTTCACGACCGAAGATCCACTGACTACTCAACATTCACACAAAAATGAGCATACACCAGGAACTTTCTCAAAGTGATCATTTGATCGATAGACAATAAATTGCCAAAGATGCTAGCTATCCCTTTAAAAACTTCATCCTAGAATTCAAGTGGGAGGCCTAGAAGCCTCACCCAAACCAAAGCTGCTGAAAAAGAGAATGAACTCAAATTAAACCAAGGATCCCACCTTTTCAACACCAATGAATACTTTCCAATAAACCAAGGTTCAACCATAAGGGCCATAATAAGATCATCCTCATAGTTGAAAGAAAAGGATAAAAACCCCTTTTCCATCGCAGATACATCCACCTAACCCTTAGGATGTGAAAGGTTTACAAAGAACTTATAGACCAATTCAATATGGGGATGAGGTCCCAAAAATTTTCCCGACAATGTCATATCCATGTTTGAGATTCTCTTCTCAACAATGCAATCAAGGACTGATATAGAGAACTTGCTGGTAGAAGCATTTGAATGAAAAACCACCGAAGGCGAAGAAATAATACCTTTGGGTTTCACACCAAATAGGTTTTGCCACTTGAGAGTAGCTTCCGAGGAAAAACCACTCCCCATATTGTCACTAGTAGGAGGTTGAGGCACAAAACAAGAAGATTTGAATCCCACATTCCTATTAGCACCAGATTGACCACATCCAGTCTTTTCAGCAACAAGAATCTCCAGCTTAGAAAAGGATGAGGAAAAGCATGAAATTAAAGGAGCCTTAGGGGTCCCTTTCTCACCCAAGCATGCATTTTCCAAAAATGGGGACCCACACCGCTTACCATCAGTGAAGGAACCATCTAACATCATCCTACCATCAACAAACTATCTGCCATTAGTGCCAACCATTGCACCAGGACTTCCCACCTTCACCAAATTTGAAAAAAATGCACCTCCATCACTACCACCTGAGGAGAGCTCCATATTGTTGTTGTTACCACCTTAATTCATTGTTGAATTGTCCTAGCTAGTCAAATATAACTTGAAACATGTGCTATATTTTTCTATTCATTTTCTACTATCCCTACTTGTTTCCCTTGACACTATAGTTTGTTACATATATTTTAATGTATTATTCCATGTTGTATGAGGGTTCAAGAGTGGGAAATCTTTCCTAGTAGATAATATGTATCATGTGCTTTATTTCCTTATTGTGTGCTCACTACCCAATCTTACCTCCACCCAAAACTTTCATTGATCCTATTATATGTTACCTAGTGTTTATTACATATATTTGACATGTTAGTGATATCCTATTGGTCCATGCTATCTATGTGGTGGTCCCATATTAACAAGTGTTATTTTTTTTCCTTTGTGCGACATGGTAAATTCCTATTAGCTAGCAAGAAACTTATATCTAGTGGGTAATCATTCATAGTTCAATTTCCCAAAGCTCATTATGTGTTAGTCTATTCTACACTAGGTTATGTTTTATGTAAGCTATGGGCCTAACAAGACTTAGTATGCATGACATATTGTCACTTTCCATGAGTCAAGGTAAAATGACACTATAGATGTCTTATATAGAAATGACAAGGAAACATAGTTCCATTGGTATTATTTGATATGTCACCAAATAAAAACAATGCAAGGTCTATGTTGTTAAAAGAGGCTTAAATAAAATAAAATGATTGGCTAGTAGCTAATTTTCTCCTAGAAAGAAAATAAAGTCCTTGATCATTTATAATATCCAGTGTGCATTCACCATTAGATCAAAAGGATGTTCCAAGGAAAAACACTAGTCATTGATTGAATATCAAGATTCAAAGAACCTAACACCTACAATGAATTTTGTAAGAATAGTCCAACAAACCATTATTAAATTACTTTGGTAATCCATGTTGCATGTATTTTTTTCTATAAAATTCAATAGAGAGTTAGCCAAATATCTTTGCATGCTTTGAATCATCATATTTAACTATGGTTTTCTTGAAATTATTTAAAGTAAAATCTTTGTAAGTGTAAATTGATTGAGTGAGAAAAATAACTACAAATGAACCAAATTGAGAAATCAAACTATCCTAAAGAGTGCATATGCAAAATATTTTATCCTTAAGTAGCTATTTTATCTAGAGATGTTTCGAGCTATGTGCCAAAGGTGTATGCTTTAAAGTACAAGTATCAAAAATCTTGGGAAATTCTATTCTAAACTTTTATGCACGTCTAAGTCAAATTCAAATTTCAATTAACATTGTATTAAATCATTAGAAAATAATATTTATATGATCTTGTTTATCCTAGAAAAATTTATAATTCACTTGCTCTAAATTATCAAGTTGGTATATCTTTTGTCTAGAGTCCATAACCCTAGTATGTTTATAAGAACCCAAGGTTGTGTTTATCTTTGTTGTAAGGGTTGTCATTATCAAGAACCCTTCTTTTATATTACAAAAATATATCTAATGAAATAAAAAGGCATTTTCCTTATAAATTAGAATTGAATCTATTGCATAGGCTTCAAAGAAATATAAGAAGGAAACTAGTAAGGGACCCATCTTCACAAATCATATATTTTTTATATGTTGAGGAAGGCATAATAGATGTGTTAAAAACTATTCTATCAAGGTATTTATTTGTGGGAATGTTTAATAATTGGAATACTTACAAACTAATTTGTAATGCTTCACAATCAAATTTTATAAAGGTAGTTTTTCCCAACTATTTTGTAAACCTTGATATTTTAATCTAGGTTTGTAAGATGTATGATGAAAACTAGAGGTAGATGAAACATAGTGATGTAAATGTGTTGTTTACACTCAACAAGTAATTAGTTCATAAGATAGTTGGTCTTAGACAAGATGTCATTATGGTATTGAATGTGAAAACCCTAATTTTGTTAAGGTGAAATTCCAAAGTTGTGTCCCATTTTTATAAAGGAAATAGCCCACATTGATATAACTTTTTAACTTGAATCACTAAAAAGGGTATGTGCACCAAGATGATGAGCAAAAAGTGGCAAAAAATTGAACTAAAATTTGACATAACATTATAGAGTGCTTTAGTAGGGGCGAAAAAGTGGTTAAAAATATTTTGAAGTAAAGTATGGCATAACACAAGAACATTATAGTGCTCACACATTATAACATGCTACCATTATGGATTGAGATGGCTCCAAAATCTTGGTTGACAATGAGAGTTCATTATAAAATTCTCACAGTATAGCATGATCACCTTATAACACTAGTGTTTTATAATGTGCTCAAATTATTTTTCCCTTAAAACACACACAAAAGGCTTCGTGTATGCTCTATTCATCAAATTTATAATGTTTTCATCTTATAATACATGCATGTCATAACACAAACACATTTCCTTTAAATTTAATTTGGAATCCAATTCGTAGACTTGGATTTGACTTAAATATATAAGCCAAAATATTTAACATGCATGTAAGGTGCCCAAAGACATGCTTTACATAAATTATGAAAAATAAGATAATATAAAGCATGTTCTCTATTATTTTTACACATTTTAAGATTTTAATCTCAAAGAATATCACAATAATATAAAACTCTTTTTAATTTTCTATGTATTTTTTTTAATAATTCAAATATATTAAGATTTGGATCATAAAGAAAACTCGTCCAACCGGGCTCGTACTGGTACAACTTCTGCAGGAACTTATACCCGACCAGTGTGCGGCATCAGAGCATAAATGGCAGAAAATTAACTCTGTAGGGCACACCCAGATCCTGCGGTCGTGGTATTTCTAACCCAAGTTGGGTTGCAGTTAATTTTGTATTTTAGGCATAATGACATTAAATTCTACGAAATTGACAAGGCGTGGGCCCGGAGGATGACATAAAGCAAGGAATAAAAAATAATTAATAAGAATTAATTATGGTGTATTACCAACCCTTAAAAAATGGTAAACTTGACCATAAAAAAGTTAAAAAAATTATGTATAAAATATTGGGTATCATTTTCAATCCACTCATACAAATTTGAAAAAAAAAAAAAAATCATTCTAGACTATCTTATACACATTAAAAAACTTTATTTTCAATTTATTTTCTCAAAATTATGAGGGAAGCATATGCTCAATTTTCTATTTTTCAAGATGTGTAAACATTAAGATATAAAAAACATTCTATGAACTATTTGATGTTAGTTAACTTTCTACTTGTTATCACAATTTGATCACTATCCTCAATTCATGTGTGTTCATCCAAAATTTTCTAAGTTTTTGGCCTTACCCTAGGTTTTAATAACCATGTTGGAGTCTAACGAGGTTATCATAACTACCTTTCAAATTGATGTCCTTGTGAAAATGTTTGAGTTTTTTTCCTAATCTGATTTTTTGAAGTATTGTCGGCTTTCGACGTAGTTGCTATAACCACTCCAAGAACCACTTATACAAAGAAAAGTTGAAGAAAAGTTTGCTTCTATTGGCCTAGGCTTCAAAAGGTTTTGAAACCTTTGTTGGTGCCCAACAGGGTTTCAAAAACCTCCTCATCGGCCAATAATAAAAGTGATAGTGTGGGAAAGTTAAAAAAAAGAATGAAAGGTGATAAAAACTAAATTTCTCACAACCTCAATGGACTCCGATGGTGTACTTAAAACTTATCTAATACCTGATATCATTTTAAAATCATTACTTTTTGAGCTATGAACAACTATGTTGAAAGGAAAACCACTCACAACATTAAATGGAGATATAAAGTTGCATAACCGCATAAACTAGATCCCATTATAATTGCAAGAAAAGGAAAATTACATACACAAAAGAAATAAGCACAGATAGTTGAATACAAAATTTTATATATATATATATATATATATATATATATATATATATATATCCGTGTGTGTGTGTGTGTGTGTTTTTACAGTAAAAAAGGAAGATCCCAATAAATTTTTCTAAACACTGAGGGAGAAAATAATAATGTGAATCCCCTTAATTACGTCTTGCATATGCTCAATCTGGGCTAGGGAAAATAGGTTCTTATTTGATTCCACAAAGTGAGTGAATAGTCCCATGTCGTTGCATTCGAGCCAACATGAAGGAGATCACCATCTTCGATGGTGTCATGTTGGAGTGTCGTCACATACAAATAGAGACACCTACCAGGCGAACTCTTGGAAACACACTTAGACCCCATATACCTACTCTCACCCTCATCAGATACTCTGGCCTAACCAAGTGCTTTGTTGCCCACACTCCCCAGTCTCGCTTGCTAGATGTGTGAATCACATTGTATATGAAACATTCCAGGAGCTCAAAATTGTGTACATGGGCTTGATTCAAAAAGTTTCCCCCCATAATCTTTCTAATCACACTTTCCTCAACATCACTGTGAATAAGAAACACATCTCTCAGCTAGTCTGCCACCATCTTGTTGAATCGACTACATTCCACAACTTCAACCTTTAGGAAGTCACTCTTTGAAGAGGCATCACTTGTAGTACTCGACATTTTTTGAGTGCTAAAATCAGAATGACAAGAATAAAGGTGATTTCTTCTCAATTTATAACGAAAAATCAACATGGTTAGAGACCACCACCTGAACTTTTCTTGGGGATGATTAACATCTACAAGGTTAGTGATTATGCTTGGAAATTTAATAGGAATGACTATTGATGTGACTAAATTACATTAAATTCTCAGTTAGTAAGTTGTATTTCCAAGTTGTAGCCTCTGTTGAAGTGGTTCACATGAATATAATCTCAAAAGGGAGATATTTTTATTTAATGCAAATTATATATTTTGCATGCGGCTTGCATGTAGGAAAGGCCATGAGGCTGAAATATAAATCATAATATTTTGATCGCTTGTCAAAATAAACCTGGAGAGAGAGAGAGAGATGCAATCATGACTATTCTTTTAATATCGTCGTAAATGTTTTTCACAGCATAGTTACTTTAAATTTGGAGGACGATTATGAAATCGTTATTCGAGAAGATGTCCATTACATTAATGGCCAAGATTCAAGATTAGAGGATTATAAATTTGAAATCTATGGACATGGAAAGGATCTTAATTCTTTTAGATTGCATTGTGATGTAATGGAATGAAGAAGGAACATTTTTGAGCTGAAATTTAATTTTAGATTATTATTGTATGTGAACTCTAAATAGTAAATGTGATATTTATATTGGTTTACTCTATTGGCTAGAAAAATACTTGGGGTTTTATCCTTTGTAAATAATAGCTTCATATTGTTATATTTACTCTTTCAGAATTAAAGAGAATCAATTCATTAGAAAACCTATTCTATTTACTATGTTTTTTCTAGTCTTTGTGCCAAGAAACTATTAGTCATTTAGTTCATCACATTGATTCCATTGTTATGGGTTAGTGTTAGTTCACCTTTCCTATTTTTTGGTTAAAAATGTATCTGGAAATAGTTAATTGTAGCTTTTGAGGGATTTGTACCTCAATAAAAATTCAAAGGAAAGTCACAAATGTAATTGTGATATTTCTTTGATGTTAGTAACATTGACCTTATTTTTTGGGTTATGGAGTTGATAAATAATGTTTTTCAATAAGGGCCAATCCATTTACTAACAAATTTTTGGTGACTCTGTTGGGGAACGAATGAGACATGTTTACAATTGCCTTGTTGCAAATCAAGATGGTGTTATTGCATGAAAATGTTTTCCCTATATTACAACCAAGTCTTGATTGGATGCAATTCAAGTAGGAGGATATCATTTCTCAATTGAACACCCTCGCTTGGACATATAGGAGAAACACTATGGATTATATGAGGGAAAACTTTGCACTTGAAGAATAAGAAGAAAGAGCACAACACCTACCCCAGAGAGTGGTAGAAAGGGTTCCAAGAATTAAAATTATATGGTATCCTCACCCTCAACCTCATCCCAACCGCAACCAAAACCCTCCACCTAATCCAAATCTTCCCCTGAGAAATTGATTCATTAAAAAGAAGAATTTAGGGGTAAGAAAATTTTTCCCTGAAATAAGAAATTAATTTTCCTAAAAAGAAGTTGACGACTCTGTAAATCCCTTTTGATCCTAAACATTAGATCGTATGATGACCGTTACAACACCTTAATCTTGGAAAAACCATTTTGGACCTTTGGCTTTACCCAAGTACAATGTCTTACCACATGGGTCAAGGAAGAATTTTCTAAAAAAATTTGGTAAAAATTTACAAGATCTAGAGGAGTATATTTTGGCCCTAATAGTCGCATGTGGAATCTTAGGAGTTCAAGATGAAGATGTTTTTGTAAGATTATTTGTTGATAGTCTTATTGAAGGTGCAACAAAATGGTTATGGAACTTAGAACATGGATATATAACCGATTGAGTTATTTTGCAGAGAAAAATTATTGGTAGATTCAAAGGTGTGGTGAATATTGCTGCTCTGTTATGTTAATTTTTCAAGCTAAAAAAGATATAAAGGGTTTTGAAGATGATTTAGACAATCATTCTCATTCTCTAAATTGTCAAATTTTAATCATTTTTGACATCATTAAAATTATTATTGTAATTTGAGAATGATATTTTATAGAGGGGAACCCACCTTATTTTTGTAGAGCCTAAAGTATGTGGAGTTCATTGGCCACTAACATAGGGTTCTTAAGAATAGGATCTAGATAATCCTGAGAGAAACTTGGATAATCAGTTGGAAGCACCAATAAGAATTTTGTTATATGTGACAACAACAAGACCTAAAATTATGTACGAAGTTGGTTTGGTGGAATGATTTTAGGAAACACTAAAAGAAACTCATATGCAAGCAGTGAAGAGAATATTCAAATATCTAAAAGGCACTATGGATTTTGGGTTGTGGTATCCAAGAGGTGACGATTTCACCCTCACAGCATACACATATATGGATTGGGTTGGAAATATTGATGATAGAAAAAGCACAAGTGGAGGAGCATTATTTCTTGGCCACAATCTTGTATCATGGTTAAGTAAGAAAAATGAGTCGATCTCTTTGTCCACAATAGAAGCAAAAGATCTTGCAGTAACTTCTTGTTGCACTCAAGTCTTTTGGATGAAGCAAACCTTGAAGGACATCAAGGTTGAGCATGAGCACCCTACTTACATAATTTTTAGTAATACAAGTATAATTAACACATTGAAGCACATTCCAATCATATATCATTTCTTGAGAGAGAAAGTGGTTGATCAGCAGTTGACGTTGGAGTATATTGCTACAAAAGAACATATTGTGGACATTTTCATGAAGCCACTAAAAAAGAGACTTGTGAGTACCTTTGGGAGAAACTGGGAGTGATATCTCTCATCTAATCACTAAGTTTGTTAATAGAAGAATATGTTCAAAGGATCTATTCATTATCTTATCTTTCTACCTTCAGATACCTTTGTCATTGATGTCAAAGGGGGAGAAGTAGAGTAAGGGGGAGCATTTTAGTCAGGGGGAGAAGTATGGTCTTGTTGCATTTTAAGATTATCTCCTCAAAGGGTTTCCAGAAATAATAAAGGGGGAGATTGTTGGAAATATTGTCATTGATGTCAAAGGAATATGGACAAGATTATTAGAATTGTTATCATTGATATCAAAGGAATACTTTCGTGATGAAAATTAAGTTAATTAAAGACAAGGAATAATAAGAGTTTGATTTAATTTATTTATGTTCGATGTCCATATACTTATGGTGGCACTAGATTCAAAAGGTAGAAATTAATTTTTATCAAAGGTGGTTGATCTACTTTGAAATGTGAATTTAAATATTTAAAATAAATTTTATGTCAAAGATTGGCTGACCTACTTCCAATAAAGTGTATGATTTGGATATAAATACAAGTTATTTTGGAGGTTAGAAAGAAAGTTATTTAATGCAAAATCATTCCTTTTAAGAGAAAAAATTAGGAGAAGGGCAGATTTAAGAAGAAAAGGAGTAGATTTACAAAAAACATTGTGTCAAATTTGGAGCAAACCTTTAACGAAGATTTATAGCAGACATTGTCCCTAATTTGGAGCAGACCTTTAAGGTAAATTTATAGCAGATATTGTACTTGACTTGGAGCATACCTTTAAGGTAGATTTATAGCAAACATTGTACTTGATTTGGAACACACCTTTATGGTATATTTATAGTAGACACTATGCCTAATTTGGAGTAGAATTTGGATTAGAAATTGCATCATTTTGGAGTAGATACATAAGGAAGATTTGCAACAAAGATTAAGGTAAAATTGGAGAAGAAATAAGTAAAGTTTTGGAACAAACTTTGGAGAGGTTGGTGCCTCTTATTAGAAGGGAT
Source organism: Sequoia sempervirens (assembly GCA_007258455.2). Classification (NCBI taxonomy): domain Eukaryota; kingdom Viridiplantae; phylum Streptophyta; class Pinopsida; order Cupressales; family Cupressaceae; genus Sequoia; species Sequoia sempervirens. The sequence goes on from VDFB02324772.1 coordinate 64,318, forward strand.
TGATGTCTCTTGTTGAGTTGGTGCTCAATAGTGGGGATTGGAGTCTCCAATGGTTTGGTTTCCACAAATTATGTAAGAAGATTTATACAAGTAATATATTTGTCATGGTTTTCTCTTGTAAAGGTTTTGACGTAAATTATGTCTATTATGTGTGTTCTTAATTGATACATCTTGCATATGTGGTATTTCTATGGATACTTAAGGTTTCAAGTAATATTTCTTTGTTTTCTTAAGTTGAGAAGAATCAAAGTTTTGATCTATATTGATTCACCCGCTCTGGATATAAGTGTGTGTTTCATCAAACCAAGCATTCAGGTGAGAGTTAAATAAAAAAATTCATTTGATAGAGAGACTAACAACCATTCACACAATTGAAGTAGAGATTTTATTTAAGACCTATACTAGTTCTTATTGAAGTTAGAGGTGATGACCTAGAGAGGGGAAAGAAACAAAAGAGGAGGGAGAGAAGAATAGAGAGAGGGGTAAGGAGGGAGGGAGAGAGAGGTAGAGAAGAAGAGACCTAGAGAGGGGGGAGAGAGAGAGAACATAGGGATGGAGAGATGAAAGGATCAACAGAGAGTGGGAAAGATGAATTTTCAAAGTAAAACATAACATGAGTGTGCTATAATGTGCATCAGAGCGCATTATGTTTTACTTTGGAAATTTCCAAGCTTTTGGCTTGGATTTTCCTTGGGATTCTAAACCAAAGGCTTGGAATGAATTTTCAATGTCCAAAGACATGTTTTTATAAATAGTAAAAAAAAATGACATAATCTAGGTGTGCTCCCCATTGGGTTTGCACATGTTTCAATGTCAAGTCAAAAATTACCACAATAATTTCAAGTTCTCTCTTAGATTTCTAACCATGTAATTTTGTTCATGTTTTGAGTATGTTAAGTTTTCATCTTTAATTTATTTTGTTAGTGTATCTTTTTTTTTTTCAAAAACCAATGTGTGGTATTTTTACTTTATTTTTTAACCATTCATCAAAATTTCAAATAAATTACATTTTTAGAAACTAGTTCTACACATATTCAAAAAAATATTTTCAATCAATTTTCAAAAATCTTAGAGGGGGGCACACTCATTTTTTTGTTTTTCAAGATATGTCTACTTTGAAAATTAGTAAAAAATCATATATTCATTAAAAAATAGCAAAAAAAGAGCATAAACTACACGGTGTTAGCTAATTTCTCACTGAAATAATTTTTGAAATACTAAAAAAAAAGTTAACATTTTAGGTGGGGTATAACAAATACTATGTTATGTCTTTTTAAAAAAAATAAGACCACTTTGTGTGGCCCCCATTTTTGAACCCCTTAATCTACCATTTTCAAAAAAGAAATAGTAGTTTAAAAAGTAGATTCAAAACAATACGACTCTTGTTTTCATTGCATCTTCAAATTTTGAATGTAACTATCCTCAATTTCTCATCCAAGGTCAATATTTCTTGATTTAAAAGAAAAGTGGCCACTTAAAACCCCTTTTTGGTCCCCCATCTTTGAGCACTTACCCTCCAGTTAATTAGAGTATGCTTAAAATAACTTTTTCCACTATAAGAAAAATTTTGCAGGTTACTTTTAGTTGTTAATATTGTGTTGTTAAAAATCATTTTATGGTTATTTATTATCTTAAAAGCATACAAATAGGCATTGGAAAAGTCTAGCTTTAACAATTGGATTCATTATTTGTCACATGGGTTAAACCTACAAGTTGGGTAGGATTTGATATCATCATTGAAACTTATAAATGGGGTTTTACCCATGGTCAAAGGTTAGATGTGACTCTTATATCTCCTCCTTGTTGCAACTATTATATTCATGTAGCAATAGCTATACCTCCTTGTCATGTTTATTTTTTTGCTAGATAAAAGTGGCCTTTCAGGACAAGTATCCCATATATCAAAACCAAAAAATTACAAAATTAGGGTAATCCTTCATGGAGGGCCAAAAAATAAAAACAAATGAGAAGATGAATACAAAAATCATTTGAAATTGCTGAAAATTTTATCATTTTGAAATGTCAAAATATATATAATGGCTCTATGTAGGATCATGGGGAGCCAAACAATGGTGATGCAACAAAAAAGTGTGACATGAGGAAGTGAAAATCGTGGAATTCACATTTGATTTTTCGGTTGGGTTGGTAAAAATCACATTAGCTAAGGTAAACACTAAAGCAATATGGATATTCATTATTAATGGATATCCACTTTTAAAAAAGTGGATATCCATTAATAATGAATATTCGATATTAACCAACAAAAATAGATATTTGATTTGTAAAAAATGGATATCTATTACTATAATGGCATACAATTGCACCTAGTGTAATTTCCTATTATATTACCTCACTTTAGCCTTATAAACCCGACAACGCAAAAATTTGCTACCTTTTCCTTGCCTTTTGTATGTGCCTTTGTTGTTTTTTGTCGATGAGGGAAATTTTGTTGAGGACCCTCACATATCACGTAGATGTCTATGCGTCACACTGGCATCCTAACATGATTCTTAGGTCAGTGGACATTGGAGGCATTACATTCTCTTCCACCCTTTGAATTGTTGTAATGTCCCCATTTTTAGCACTATACTTCCCAGTGACTGCTGGCCTATTTTTGGATACCTGTAGGTAGGTCAGAGGAAGAATTAGGGTTTCTAGTTGTTTGGAGGTCTCTTTTGTGGATTCAAGGATTTGCATGTCATAGTTTTGTAGTTTGGTTTATGGATTCCTTATGGGTTTTCATAGAGCTTCAGAGGGATGTGACATGCATTTCAATTAGGGGTTTGCATGCAGGATTGGTTTTTGGATTTTTTTTGGGTTTTCTGAGAGCTTCGCAATGGTATGACATGCATATGCGTCTGACAACCTTTTTTGGACTTACTATTTTTAGTAAGTTACGACGGTTGCCCGGTTTATGCTCAAAATGCATTTAGAGTTACTTACCATTTTTAGTAGTATTCTATTTATAGTAAACACTATTTTTAGCAGCTCAGTTTGGGGGTTTCCGGAGGGGTTTCTATTTATAGTAGTGACCGGTAATGATGTTGCTATCTTTAGTTGGTCACAATATTCTTCTATGGGTCTTCAGTTCACTCAGTTTGGGTGTTTGGCACATACTGTTTATAACATCACTATTTATAGTAAGTCATCTTTGGGGGAGTTGGTCCCAGGCCGTTGTACTCGCAGTAGTATTATTACTTAGTTTATTTTTGGAGAGCCTAAGGTTGTAGTATTGATTATTTGTTTAATTCAGCCACTTAAGTTATTTTATAAAGTTACATTATAAACTTAAGTTGAGGGGTAAAAGTGGTCATTCGAAAAGTACCTTGAGCCTAGTCAAACAACTTGAAGTTGTTTTAAAAGATTTATTAATATTTTAATGTCTCCATGAAGAGGATGCCTAAAGGAGCGAAGAAAAGACATTATTAAATGTTAAATATTTCAAAACGAGATGGGAATGGGTTTTAGGAGAAATTGGAGTAAAGTTTGAAGTCCATCGCCCTAGCTCTTTATATTCTATTTTTGGCTCTCATTTTGATATCTTGGCTTTGAAAACATAACAAAATGTTGTTGGATTTCTTCTAGAGTGCTTGGGCTGCGAACTGAGGACAAAAACCCTTTGCGCTTTGTCTAGTTTTGATGGTGAAATATCCTCCCTAATCAGATAGAGAGTGATTCTACAGTAGGGATCATATAGTGCTTTGCAAAGTTTGATTTGGGTGATTTAAAAAGAAGATTCATCAGTATTTTGAAGATTTTTTTGGTGTGGCTTGCTATTTTTCAGTTTTGGAGTGTTTTGTGAAGATTTTGGTGTGTTTATTTGCATTTTCTGGGCATTGCACTTCTGGACCAAATTTCATGTTTATGCTCACATCTCTAAAATGGATTGAAAAAAAAGAAATGGGTATTGTTCCATTAGAAGCCCCTTCACTTGTTGATCATTTCGAGTACAAGACAACATTTTTTGGTGTAGACATTCATTTTTAAGAGTGGATCAAACTTTCTTGGGAAGGACGCCATTGCTAGAGATAAACCCCAATTTCAACCTGCAACTATTTGGCATTGGTTGCTGCACTTTGGGGGTTTCAAAGAGAGGCCTAAGCATTTAAAATCAGAGGTATTTTGAAGACTAAATCTTGGAGAAGTTTGGTGCTCATTCTGGAGTCTCCTTGTTGTTGTAACAAATCATACCAAGTTCTGATTTTACTTTATAATATTCTGATATGAAACAAAAAGTCAATATTCATGATGTTTGTTTCACTCTATTTTGGAAGGGTTTAGTTTATTGTATTTCCTATTCATTGCAATACCCTCTTTGTGTTATGTTCATCTGAAAAATGCATTGAAAACCAAACACAAACACATTATTGAACAAGCAACCAACAAATAGGGGTTTCAAAAAAAATATTATAGGGTGTACATTATAGTGGTATCAGAGCCAAATCCTTCCTACCATCCCGTGTGATCATTTGAAAACAACACTATTCATTTTATGAGTGCAAGAGAATAGAGATAGCTATAGAGGGAGATGACTACAGAGAAGTCTCTACCTGGGTTGATACAAGAACTAACCATGCTAATGAGGGATCCTGACATAAAAGGGGAATTCTCAAGGATTGTTGCTAGATCTAAAATTCGGGATGGAAAAGTGCAAATGACACATCAAAATGACCATGGGTTTGAAGAGGATACTTTGACATTTGAAGAGTGTGTGGAAGAGCCCCAAAATACTCTCTTAGAATTGCATGTGATTGGAGACAATGAAGATTGGTTTGGTGAAAAGAACAAAACAACAGTCTTACATCCTAATTCGGGTTCATTCAATGATGGTTTTGAGATAGATGAGTTCACTAATGAGGAACAGGTTGAGGGAAACATTGGTGGTGCCATTGAACCATCTGATGACCATTTCCATAATGATGATGTTTGTGATAATTCATAGGTTGTTCAAAACTCAGAACATAAAGTAAGTTATGAGTTTTCCATTGGAGGAGCTTGTATGGAACTGCTACAGAATGATCTCTTTGGGAAGGTTGCTGCCACTAATGTTGAGTTTGGTGCTACTAAAAATTTCAAGACAACACCTACTGGAGAGTATTATCATCATACCAATGATAGTAATCTTGATTGTGAGTTGGGGGCTACCATGGTTTTTGATCATAGTGTCTCATTCCAAGAGTCAACACTCCAAGAGGGGTACGAAGAGCACTTTCCACTTGATCAGAACAATCATCCCCTTGGCACTTAGGATCCAGGTGTGATGGCCCCTAAAGATGACAAAGAACTTGTGTGGGATGAATTTTCTTTTGATCCTAATGATGTTCAAAATTTATATTTCATTGCAAGCTATGAGGTGGCCATTGGAGGAGAAGGTGTCTTTGATGAAGAAGCTTGGTTGGAAAATTCCTGTGATGACCCCCTTGAGATGGTTGTTGCCCCTAAGGAAGAGCATGTTGCTACTGAAGATTTCATAACAACAAAAACCAATGATTCATTGATCAATTTTGGGGATGCCTTCTTGTTTGATCAAAGTGACAGTGAGGTGAAAGAAAATTTAGAAGTCTATAAGGCTCTTGATATTGAATAGTTTGATGGTGTTCTTGAGCAGAAATTAGACTTATTAGTGCACGGAGCTGATCATCATCTAGGTGTTGGGAAATTTCATCACATGGATGGTGTGGGGTGTGAGACTAGGGACAGCCAAAGAATCATTGGAAACAAGAATGGGAACTCTAATTTTAAGCAAAGGATCAAAGAAATTGTAGATTCTGATCCTATTTATGATATTGAGCATCTTCAACTTGTTGGTGGTGAAAGGACAGAGTCTTGGAGTAGCTATGAGGGCATCAATGATAAGAAACAAAGTTTTGATTTTTACTTACAACCTATTAGCCATACACCACCTTTGCATACTTATGGATGGAAAGATCAATTCAGGATATCCATTGAAGATGAAGTGCAAGCTCTATCTAGATTTGACCAAACACACAATTTGATAGAAGAACTCTATTGGAAGGATCAAATTGATGAGAAAAAAAAAGGGGGTAAGGATGAAGTAACTCTCCCTAAGTTGCAACTTGTTGAAAATTCTTTGGAGACATTGAAATCAACATACATTCACTTGACCAAAGATCAATATTATTTCTTTGAAAATGTAAAGAAGACCATTGGTGCTTTCCAAGAAAAGGAGAGACATGTTGATGAACTTACTCTTGAGCTTGAATCAACAAGGGATATGTTTTTGATTAGAGGTAAAAAATAGGTTTTGAAGGGGCCCAAAACCCTTTACAAAATCGAGTAGTTGAAACTAAAGAAAACTACATAAAGTAGATATTAGCCCAAATGCAACGAACCAACAACAAAACATCAACCAAAAAGGAGGACCCTAAACAACAACACTACATATTCTTTAGGATATTAGCAGCTTCCACATCGCTCACCGCAACCTTCTGACCTTCATCCAAGACATCAGATAGTTCTTTTTCAGGAGCCCTATCCCAAGCCTTGGTCTTGTTTCTCGTTCTATCCCTAGGCCCATCCATATTCACCTCATTAATCAAAACATTATTCTTATCCCCACCCTTATCAACAGTAACCTCTTCCTCCATTACACTAGTAGAATTTGGCAAATAAATGACTACGTGACTAAAAATTTTAGTCACGTGACTAACACTAGTAGTATTTGGAAAATAAATGATTAATTTGGTCATTTATAAGTGACTAATTTGGTCATCAGGTAAAATCACAACTAAATGACTAAATAAATGACTAATATCAAACAAATAAAAATGACTAAATAAATGACTAATATTAGACAAATAAAAATAACTAAATAAATGATTAAACAAATAACTAAATAAATGTGCTCATTATTAAAATCTTGGCCATAATTTTCATTTTAATAAACATATTCTAAAACCTTCGTCAAGACCTTATTTTCAATCGTAGCCCACCATAATTAATAATAAAATATTACAAATAAAATTACTAATAAATATTTTATGTGGAATAAATATTTTGGTTTGTGGTGTCATCATATGAACACCAAAGTTTTTTCTAAATTGATGAAAAACCACCAAATTACAAAAATTAATGAAAACCATAAGAAAACCTAAAACACTAAAACCCAAAAACCTTGAAAAATAAAAAAATAAGCAAAAGGAAGAGAAAAAACCAAAAATAAGAATAAGCAACCAAATAATCTAAGAGGAAAAAGGACCAATTTTATTTTAATAAGCATAATTTTCATTTTAATAAACATACTCTAAAACCTCCGTGAATACCTTATTTTCAATGTAGTCCGCCAAAATGGAGTAGTGAGTCGAAACCTGTAGCCCACCAAAATGGAGCAGTGAGTCAAAACCTTATTTTCAAGGTAGCTTGCCAAAATGGAGAAGTAAAGCATGCCTAATTTTGGATTGCAACCTCTGCGCATTTTTCTACATTGGACACAATTTGTGTAGAATCTTATGGTAAGTACTTTCCATGGTTACAGTTAATTTTACTTTTCAAATCTATATGCGGTCAGGCCATATGATCCATATGATCCATTCTTTTTAATAATTTTACTAGCTTCACTAGTAGAATTTGACAAATAAATGACTACATGACTAAAACTTTTAGTCACGTGACTAAAGCTTTTAGTCATGTGACTAACAATAGTAGAATTTGACAAATAAATGACTAATTTGATCATTATAAGTGACTAATTTGGTCATTGGGTAAAATCACAACTAAATAATTAGTTAGACAAATAAAAATGACTAAATAAATGACTATTACTCCTCTATTCTTTTTTCTTTCGAATTTGATCATAATCCATAGAGCTTAAGTCCCCCTCATGGGACCCCTACCTAAGTGGGCTATTTGGCCGCCTAGGTTGCTTGGTGCACCAAAAATACCTATTGCGTGGAAGGCATTGCCTCTCGGTGTAGTCTTAAGGCCTTCATATATTTTATAAAAAAATTTAACATTCATATTTTTTAACTTTTATTACTCACTATGTTAATGAATCATTAATATTTTTAACTATAATTTGAAGCCAGTTTGATTTTCCTATTGTGTTAGCATGTCAAATGTATCAAAGAGAAATTGTGGTCAATTTCACTAATAAAATATGATATAAAAGGTGACATGAAAAAATGAAAACTAAAGAGTCCACTTCTCTTTGACATACATTATACATCTCCTTCATTTTTTTTGCATTAACATGATAAATATTAAGATAATTAATTATCATTAATATTTATTCACATTGTTTATTTGTCAATAATCATGCAAAAAAACATAAGTACTTCTTCACTATAACATGTAATGATATTACAATCTCCTTCATAGTTTTCACAAAAAACATGCCTTAGTGTCAAACTCTTCAAAATCAAATGGTAAGGGTAAAGTTAGCACTCCAAAATCCACGGGCTCCCCTTTTGCATGATTAGGTCGATTGAATTCACAAGTCAAGACCACATCAATAATATGAAATGATTTTATTTGTAAAATATGAGTCAAAAAGCCACTCCAAAAGAGTTAGGGCTAGTAAAAGGCATTGAATCCTAAATCATTGTCATTTTTTAGTTCCTGCGAGGGAACTATAGGCGACCCCTGTTGCTTAACAAGTTATTAATAATATTGATTTTAACAATTGAAAATTAAATTTTATTTTTTATTTGAAAAATATTTCTATATAATTAAAGTAAATATGCAAAATATTTAACAAAAAAAATATCCAAAAATAATTATCTGAAATGTAATTGGCTCAAAAGTTTTGAGTTGATATAAGCAATTTTCCCGGTGCCATTATCTAAATCACGATTATAATGGCAAATGGAAAGGAGAAAATGGTGACTCCATTAACGGGCCTTCATCTGTAGCACGCACAACTGCTACTGGCACTGGCATTAACAGGGCCTTCATCTGCAACACACATAGTTGCTATTGGCGCAGGCAATTGTAGCCCATTTTGGGGCTTCTTTTCTTTCACAAAGCCCTTCGCTGTGAGTTCGAGAGGCTTCACAAGGACGTGCTTGCTATTGAGGAGGAGAGACATTTGAACCCTACTCGATGGCTACCACTTTTTGAGGGTCATGTACAAGCACCATAGCAATGCAGAGGATGAGGTGATGCTCATGCTTTTGTTTCTCATTTATTTTCTTTTTACTTTGCAAATGTTGTTTTTTCATTGCTTTTTTCAGATTCGAACCCTTGATTTTTTCTATTTTTTCCCTTTTAACATGAATTTTTTATGTTCCAATGTTGCCTGTGGTAGAGGAGGTGCCCGATTTCCCTTGAGGTAAAATAGTAGTTATCATATTTTAACAAATTATCCTACTAAATTTATTAGGAATTTGCATTATGTTATGGCTTAACGTGGGTTTGTGCAGGGTGCAAGCGCGCTGAGCCGAGGTCGATGCCCTATTTGATACGTAGGAGCAGAAACAACCACTCTAAAAGAAGTGCAAAAAACCAACAAAACAATCATTGAATCCGTATGAGCGTGAGGGCCATCCCCTGTTCCAAATTGGGATTACTAGCAAATTACCAAAATTCATTAATACTGTCTGCTATAAGGTATGTAATTCACACCCTTACTATGTATACGCAAGGTCTATAGAATAGTCACCATAAAACTCCACCATAGGATGACTAGGATACCCACATCCACCGGTGACAATACTTATATACAAATAGAAAATCCTTATTTATCTACTCACATACCTTCACTTAATGGCGTCCCTAACATTTCCAGTACCACCACTAGTATAATATATGTAACTTAAATGGTATATTTTAGGGCGTTAGCTAAAGGGACTCAAATAATATGAAAATGTAAGGTATGGATTCATTCTAGAGATATTTGAGTATATACATCGTCTCATTCAACAATTATTACATTTTTGAGACTCTTCAGGGTATATCATATTCTAGCTTGTTTATTATGTAAGAAGGGGTCTTGGACTTTGTTTATATATCCATAAACCATTTCTCATGTTCCATATATTTTGATGTCTAAACAAAACACGCTTGTTTGAAACAACAATATCATTAATGTGTCAGTTACATTTCGGTTATGCTGGCAGCAACTATGTATCAGTTTTGTAAGAATAAATTAGTAATTCATCAATTGCATATCAATAATGTTGCCAATAATTATGGGTCAGTTACCATTGGTTGTGCACCCACTAAGGATTAGTCAATTACAATAGAACTGACCCTACAGGTGGTAAAATGAATTTGAATTCATTTACAAAAGACCTTAAGCTTGTGATAGAAATAAAAGGCTGTAATCAGCAATAGTGTTAATTTTTTGGCTTGAAAAATTTGTGCAGGTAATTTGAGGACTTTCTGTGGCTAAGTGAAGGACCCATACTGCTCTTGGATTGGGCCCAAGTGGGAGTCAATATCTTCTCAGTAAAATGTTATGTGTTTGCATGCTATTTGAATGTGTTTTTTGATAGGCTAGAGATATTATCTTCCATATTTAGTGTTGCCCTTGTTGGAATCTAAATACTATTCATTTTCAAAGTTTTAGAAAAAGAAAAATAAAATCAAGAAATTTAAATTTAAATTTTCTGTTGTAGTTGTTTGTTCTATTTTTATCTATGACATATTTGTTTCATAAAAATCATATAAGAGTAACCTTCTTAGCCTTGTGTGAGTACCAATAATGTCTTAAATATCTGCCACTCAAGAAGGGGAAAACTGGAAATTGAAAATGGTTCTTTGTTGAGAAAGTTGTTGTTGATTCCATGGATGACTTCTCCGCCACTCACAATCTTTGCTACAGTACAATGTTTCATTTTTTTTACAATCCTTGTCATGGTATGATGTTTTTCTATTATTGACAAGCCATCCACCTCCTCACACTTCCTTGGTATCAATAATTTATTGAAAGCAATTTGCACCACATTCACTATTATGCTGCATTAACAAAGAATCTGCTTAACATGGGGGCATGCCTACTAGGATTTAAATTTGAGTCATTAGTGCATTAAGTGCACCAGTTTCCCACTATCTCACATTTTCCTTGACTGATATTTGTAATCTGTTGTTGTTTAAAAAGGAAAAAATGAATTACGAGTAGTGAATTTTGTGCTTTGTTGCTATCCTCAAAGACAGTTGCTAGTTGTTTAAGAAAATGTCATTTTTGTGTGTTGCAGCCTTGATTTTCCTTTATAGACTATTTTTTTGAATGAAATGGTTGCTTTGATTGTTAATTCTTGAAGTTGAAACATATAAATTTGGTAGAATGAAGTCACATTTATTTGGTTAATTGGTTATGGATATGCTACCAATTTATATACTGTTCTAACTTGGGAATGTGTTCCTGTATATATATGTCAGAAAGTGATTTATTCATATATTTTTGCCAGCGTGCATGTGTGACTATGCTTACTTGACATGTAAATAGTTATTAATAGGAAATAATGTTCAATTGAGTTCTTTGAAAACAACTTGAGTGGCGCTTGATCAATTGGCTTGTACAAGCTTGAGTATTTCTTCCTTAATACATTGAGAAAATACTGTGCCAACTGTTGTAGCATTTAATGTCATGTGTCACTGATGTTGCAATTGATTTTTCTTTTCCTTGTTTGATTTTGAATATAAATTTGAACGCACTTTTAATATTGGCAAAAGTTAAAGCACTATTTTCCGTTGCTTGTACTAGTATGCATGCCACAAAACATGATCTTGTTTTTCTTGTTCTTGGTAATTCCTTAATTAGTAGCTAAATGGTAAAAATATTTACTCTATCTTTGTAGCCCAAAAAAATGTAAATGTGATTTCATGCTAGTAGGTAAAAAAATGAGTCTTTGATAATCATTTGTCAGGGGTCATACTATTAAAATTTATAATACTGTGAGGATTGGTTCAGAGTATTGAGTTATGATTAAATGCATGCATCTTTGGCATTGAATATTTTGTTGTCTTGAAAAATATATTCTTGTAAACATGGTTTATTAAGTTGCTTTTAAAGCTAAAAATAGTTGATCCAGATACTATAGTTGTTAGATATTTGCAGGTTGAGCCATCACCGACAACAGGCAATTTCCCACTTATTCCTATCAAACAAGAGAATGCAGATAAGGAAGGTGGTTCACACTTTGTCTTCAAACCATATCCAAAGGTAGGTACCACTAATTCACCTCTGGCAACCCCTTTCAAGTCTTGTAGGTTTTCCAACCTGATTATTTGTTTTATACACACTTGTATACTTAGAATTTACATATAATTGTCAATATTTCTTGCAAGCAATGTAAAAGAGCTTTTTATTATCTCTTTTTGAAATTCTATTAACATCAATTATGTGGACAATGTAAGCTACTCACTCGTCAAGAGTTTATTTATAGGTATTGTGTTTGGATATAGAAAATATAAGGTACATATATGGTCACTGTGTTTTGAATCAATCAAGTGAATATACATATGGCCAATCTAAAAAAAATTAATTGTGTTATGACAAACTATGATATTTGATAATAAGTTTGCAGTGTATAATTTCATAAGCTAATTTATAAGTCATCCAATTCACAACAAATAGAACAGTTCCAGAGATTGAAAATGATCTTATATGTGTGTTTTTTTTTTCTATGTACATGCATATGTTTTTGTGCTCGAGTTTTGTATAATCATTTTCCTACTAGAGTTTCCTAGCATATGAGGTCTTCATGCATCTATAATCATTGGTGGCTCTTATTGTATTCATGCCAACAAAACCCGAGGTAACTATTGGGCCACTTGATTACAGTAAGGAAGAAAGGAGTGCTCTAGCCATTAAGTCCCAGGTTCATCCACCAAAGTTTGGGAACACAGACTGACATAAACTAATTAATGAGGTTTGTTTTAATGCTGTTTTGAATTTAACATTTGAGCTTAATTATATGTTTTTGCAATTCATGTTTATGGTTTTGCATATAGTTTAGCACAACCTCTACTTCTTTGTTCTAATGGCTTAACTATTTTCTTGCATTATAGATTCATGAATATATGTTGAAAAAGGCGACTCGTACCTGAACTTAGTCATGTGACAGGCAACCAAGATGCCTCACAACCTCTACACCTGAAGTTGAAGACCACACAAATACAATTACAGTGACATCTGTAGAACATTTACAAGTACAAGAGATGGTTGGGGATGCACATGAATCACCTACACAACCAGGAGTTCCATCAGTCTATACAGTTCATGAAGTTGAAAAATATTTCCTTACAAACAACAGTCAAAGAAATTTTTACATCAGATCCTTTGAATTTTTGACATGCTTTGTTACAGTCACACTTCTATAGCGAGCAATCCCAACGATTTTGGGGAGAGACTTGAACCATGTCGTTGTCATGGTCATGCTCTAGTATTAGCACTCAATTACACACTGTACAAATATCAAACAAAATTATCAATTACATATTCATCAATTGGTCTAATCCAACAGTCCTATAGTTAAATGCGGTTTCATTGATTAATTGATTATTTATTTGTTCTATTAACATTGTTGCTAAAACTTATGAAACACAACATATTCAAACATAACTATTCTATAACTTTGTGGCAGGAACTTCACTGCCTTGCAGCTCTTGTTTACTTTGCAACTTTGCAAATAGCTGTTGCTGCCATGCTTTGGTAAGGGTTTGAACTCAAATCTTCATATTTTCAGCATGTTTCATGTCAATTTCTTGAGATATTCTGTAGAAAAACGTGTGGTAAGTGCTTCTTCATCACAGAACTGGGCATTGATCTCAGTATTCTCCATTTTCGAAGCACTTTATAGCTTCCTTAGCTGTGGCCATGACACATTTCTGAAGTATTTTTATCTCTTGTTTTCATCTATGGATATCTTCTACATTTTGGGTCCGCCATTATTGACTTTGGTTAAGCCTTTGCACTGTGGGAGAGCTGCGGACTTGGGTGCATTTTCACTAGTAAACAATTGGTAAGCTTCTCACTGTTTGAGCTCTTTGTATCATCTTTTGCTCTCTACTGGTAAAAGATGAAAATGGTTTGATAAAAGCATAGTAATGGAAGTATGTGCTTCTTTTCTATATTCCATGAAAGAATAGTGTAATCTTTGTACATTTTCCTATATTGAAGGTCGCAGCCATCAATGGCTATTCTGGGTATTTCGACCTTCAATGGCTATTCTGGGTATTTCTTGTTCTCTTCTATTGTAAAACTCCACTGTAGACCGCAAGCTTAATACTTACAAGTACCAAAAAAATCAATGCCTTCATTTAACAAATAACAACAGAATGGTTTTAGAATGAAATAAAACACAACCAAAAGTGTCCCAGCCATGTATAGATTCCAAAATAATAAAACTCAATAAAATCATGGCGAGTGACTTACCTCAAGATTCTACACAAATTGACTCAAACTATCAACAATGCTGATGAGAAGAACAAAACAAAGTTCAAGCAGGAAAATATTATGCAATACTACCAAGGAATATTTTTAACAGATTTCAACAGTTCACATGCCCCATTCACAATAATATTATATATAGAAACAACCATAGATGAATCCACATAATCAATGCTTGTGATATTACTTTATTCCATGATGTTAATGCTCTTATCTAAGTTAGTTATATTTAAAAGGGAATTTTATTATGCAAGGTTAAGAGATTATGTATATTGGAAGTTGTTCCCTCTATTTTCCAATGGTATTACCCATTTTTGAGTATTGAGACTATAGAAATCGCAAACAAATTACATTTCTGAAACCTAATGCAGAATGTATTAACTTTCATGTCAGACAAATCATGGTGATACTGATCATACCATTCACTTCCCAGAGTAACTATGCCACACAATTTAAGAGTCTACAAGTATAGATGAATACATTTTCCCCCAATAAAATCATAAATTATGCTTTTAAATGGATGAAAGAAAGAAATTTTAAAATGCTATGGATGAGAAGAAAATTACATGCTATGCATAAAATCTATTATTGCCATTCTCTTCATAATAAATATTCCATTCTTTAGATAATGTTGATATATATATATATATATATATATACATACTTAGCTACGTAGGGTAAAGGATGCTGTAAAGTTAAAACCTAAATGTGCACATTATTGGGATTTTGGGAGTAATTTTCATTTTAATAAACATACTCTAAAACCATCATAAAAAAAAAAATTATTTTCAGACTGCAGCACGCCAAATTGGAGAAGTGAAAGGTCAATACCAGGGAGGAAGAGTTTGGGGAAGTGAAACCATAAAATGGATCTCCTGGCATGCACAAATTGCAGGATATGCACAAATGGATTTGTTTTAAACGCTTTAGAAAATTTCAAGAAAATTCAATATGCAGGTGTAAAGACAAATTCCATGGAATTTATCAGCAAAATGTAAAAATAATAACATAGACTAGGCACGTGAATGGTTTGATAGAATATGAAAAATCTGGGAGCATAGACAGGGCACATGAGCTGTTTGGAAGAATGTGTGGGGCATAGGATAGGTGCATGGGTTGTTTGACATAATTCCTCAAAGAAATGTGGTCTCACAGTCCGCTCTGCTTGAAGGATATGCACATAATTAATTTAATTTATTGAATAGGCTGTAGAAACTTTCAAGCAAATGCAATTGGCGAGTATTAAGCCATACTCCACAACATTTTCCAGCATCGTCCCTGCTTGTGTTGAAATGGGAGCTTTGGAACAGGTACTAACTGCACCATAAAAAATGGCAAGCATCTTGTCTTGTTTCTGCCTTTCCAAATTTAGAGGACAAGAAACTAAATTACCCGTTATTTCAATTTGAGAAAGCAAATTTAGAACTACCACAAATGCTTTGATATCATCTACTTTGTCGTTCCCTCTTATATAAGATTCAATGTTTTCTCTCAGCTAAAAACTTCGATCTTCTTCTATGTTTTTCATATTACAAGCTACCAGCAGAGATTTAGCAGATAAGCAACACCTTCCTTGCCATATGGGATAAGCGCTCAAAGCTTGAAAAGAGAATCAATACAAGCCAATAAACTAACTTGAAAATATCTTACACTCTAGCATCCAAAAAGAAATTCGGCCATATGCAGATCCCCCACCCCTTAAAAAAAAACTGAACTCCTAGCAAGTGACTTACATCAAGATTCTACACCAACTGTATCACATAGGAGCAATTGGTAGGTCTGCATTAGATTCCACAACCTTTGCCAGCACCCACTCTTCCTGCCACCTAAAATGGGAGCTTTGCAACTGGGTATGAACATCCATCAAATCATAAAAAATGCAATTATGTTGTTTGATGTTGTAGTTGCAACTGCGCTGGAAGATATGTATGCAAAATGTGGACGCACAGACAAGGCTCCCCAACTATTTTTTCCAGATGCCTCCAAGAAAAAGTGTCCGCATGGATTGCAACCTTCTTCTTTTTTATATGCCCCCAAAATGGATTTTTATTTTTGAGGTTCTAAAAACTTTCCAGCTAATAGGGGAGAGGGGCCCATAGTGGAGCATGGTCCAATAGTGGGGATAGAAGTAGTCCTTAGTGGACCCCATAGTGGAGCACCTTAATATCCAATTGTAAAACACTTTTTATCCATAAAATACACAAATTGAGAAGTCATGTGATGCCACATCAGTGCACCAATAAAACATGACTTAGTGCACCACTATCGGTCTCACTTTTTTTGGGTCCTTTTTGGATACCTCAACAAAAAGCATGCTGATGTGGCATCACATTTGATGATGACCCTAAAACGAAATATACAAGCACGTGAGTTGCCAAATAAACTATTGTACAAAATTGAGAGTAATTTGAAATTTTCACATAGGATTTTAGTAAGGTGAAAATATATTACTTTTTAGTAAAGACAAAATTTCTCTATTTGATTGAAATGCTGTGTCAATTTCTGAAACAATATTTAACTAGGTGAGCTATATTGATATTAACTCTTAGGAATCACAATACCCCAATTGAAGAGAAAACGACAATGAATGGTGTTTATTAGAGATCTTCTAGAGCAAGCAAGAACAACTCATTTTTCCTTACTATACTATATTATGTGTGGTCAACGTGATTGTCATTTGGAAAGGCTCTAGCTTATAGAGCCTCAAAGGTGTACTTGGAGCTAATTAAAAAGTAATAGAAGCATTAGTTGGCATTGTCATGGTACTTTGGTAATCACCTAAGAATGACAAAATGATTACAAAAGAATAGTATGTTTGAGGCTAAGAACTCTTAGTATCTTAATTTTGAATTGGCTTTTCAAATGAATTGTTCCCCAGCCCTTTTTTTTTAACTTTTGTTTTTAATACAAGATTATCTGCAAAATTTATATCAGTCTAGCTTGTATGCTACTTATTTCTGACATTCTTCATGAAAATTTGACATGTTAGTAATAGTATCATTAGCATTCTTCATTAATTCTCAGAAAACTTCTTACTTCCACAACTTTGGCAGAATTGTATTATCACACAGACCTTTTCACTCATTTTCCAATTACAAATACACTCTCTATTGGATGACTGGAATGAAAAATATACACAGTCTACCTCCTTTCTTGACCTTTGGATGTTTTGGCATTGTTTCTTGCAAGTTGAACTCACTGACTTTTCTAAAAGCTTCCAAATGGCTCCAAGAGCACAATTGGCTCATAACAAAAAGTACATTTTGAAAAAAATTCCAAATGTCCTTACCTTATATTTGGACTATTTTCTATTTTTTCATGTTCCTTTTCCATCAGAAGAGAAAAGAAGACAAATGACGAAGATCAAAAGCTAGCATGATTCACCTTTAGCTATCATAAGAAGAAACCCAATCATGCACATGTTTCAAGATCAGTCGAGAAGCAACTATAAAAAAATGTGAATCCACCTTACATGTTACCTCTTTGTTTCATTTTCAATACTTTTGGTGCATTGGTTTCATCCCACCTATAGATATAAGACATCTGAGATTTTGATGCTTATAAAGATTTACTATTAGGAGGCTTTTTAAAAGCCTTTATTTTCTTAAAGCCACAAGGTTTTTAACTGTCATTGATCTCAATGGGATCAACAAACCACAAGTTATTTTGTGCCTGAAGAGGATTGTATGCAGAGCTTGCCACAAAATCTTGAAAAGCTTCCTTTGCCATCCACCTAGAGAAGAGAAGAAACTTTCTTGATCTTAGCCAAGTAAAACCTAGAAAAAGGCTGCAAGATGATTGTATTTTTCAAACTTCACGCAAGAGCATTGATCTAGATCCAACCATGTTGATGTATTCCAAATAACCCCTTTATTATGTAATCTACTTGGAAGACAGTAGATCTCACTT
>VDFB02324773.1:13519-87654 GCA_007258455.2 Sequoia sempervirens
TCACTTAATGATGTGATCAGGAACCGAGATGAAGCTTCAACTGGTGAGAGAATGGCTGCATATAATAAAGTTGTGCTTGTAGAGGAATGGAAGAGAAAGAATGTCCCATCATATAGAGAAGCATTTTCTGATATACAAGATCCCTTGGCTAGGATTGAGAAACTTATTGCTCATATGAATGAAATAGTAAAAGATGTGCCCTCATACATTTTTGATACATCTTATACGAGTTACATAGGAATGCAGGCTAAGGATGTGGAGCCTTTGGAACACGTACCCTCACAACCCACCCCTGATGTATGTTTCTCCACTAATAATAGTGAAGAGGAAGGAAGTGATGAGGAGAGTGATGGAGAAGAGCAACCAGGGGAACAAATAAAGGCCCCTGTGATTACACAATATGAGCCCCCTCGGGAATAAATAAAAGCCCCTATGATTACACAATATGAGCCCCCTCAGGAACTTGTAAAATTTGAAACATCAAATGAGTTATCTAATGACATTAGGGTCAAAGTTGGTCATGAATTAATTTCTCATAATGATTTTGTTAAAACTCCTGAGTTCAAATCATTTGTCTGAGTATAAGGGGAAGAAAATAAGACAAAAGGAGCAAGACATTACTCTTGAAAAGGAATTTGATGCCTTAGAAGAATTGAAAAAGGAAGTTGAAAGGGAAATGCAATCCATCACTCCTGAAAGAGGTAGAGAATTACTTCAAGAGGCTAGGGTACTACTTCTACTAGGATGGGACATAAGCTCAACAATTGTGTTCGACAGTTTTAGAAAAAGAGGGGATACAACAATGAACTTATCAGAGGAAGCTAATGATAAGATATATTCAGGGTCTAGATACAATCCAGATGAGGATTCCTTGCTTATTTGGTCATTATACCCTCATGAGAAGAGGTCGACAGTGATTGAAAATCCTAATCAAGTATTTGGACACCTTTTGGTCAAAAGAGTTGTGGACACTAATCCCTTAGAAACTCTAGAGCTGAATGTCAATGTGGCAAAATTTACTAGAGCACAAAATGAAAAATTGGTCAAAGAGAATGACAAATTGAAAAATCAATTATCACATCAAATGGAGAAGTCATCTTCCTCTTTTGCTCCATAATTTTATGCTTCATGGCTCGAAAAGGATAAGAGAGTGTTAGATGCATTAGTTGATGCAACCTATTGGAAAATTCCCATTTGAAAGCCCAAGAAAAGTATAAAACACTAGAAAAGGAGGTGAAAATCATTAAGTACAATGTTGTGTCCAAGATAATCAAAGAGAGGTTCAATAAGCTAATAAAACAAATTGATGATTATTGGGGTGTATTTAAACAAATACGATCAACACTAGAGGAGAATGACAGGTTACAAGGAAGAATGATTGATAAAAAGAAGGAACTTCTAGGTAAACAGATCCTGAAAGACCAAACACTGCAAAGATATAATGACTTGGTGAGATCCCACAACCAATATCAAAAAGGACTCGAAGAAGACCTCGGTTGTTTTAATTTGGCTCCTGCACTCCATGATGATACAGGGAATCTTCAAGAAAGGGATGATTGGAAAGTAGAATGTACAGAGTTTCTAACAATTGCATTGCAAGAGATCAATGATGAGGATATGGTCTTGCAGAATACTCATAAACAAAAAGAGAAATTCATGCACATAGAGTATGATATGAAGGTCATATCCAATTCCAACACTCATGTAGAATAGGGGTACATTGATCACCTCTCAGCTTTCAATTTGTTTATAAATCGGGTAGTGGATAATCTGGGCACAAATGAGCAACAACCAAAATCAGTCAACGGTAATGATGTGGACCCTATCATACAGTAAAAGCTTTGAACATGTCTTATATGACCACAGGATTTTACTCGGAGATTAACATATTGGTACACATGTTTATGATTGTGTTAGTTTCTTAAATTAAGTTCAAAATCATGTTTTTCTATCAAGAGTCATGTCTTTTGGTCTAAAGCTTGTTGCCTCTCATGTATATAAGAGAGAGATCAGAACAAAAAGAAGGATATAGGAGAAGATAGTAGGCGAATAGGGATAGATAGAGAGTAGAAAGCTTCCATAATGTTTCCATTTCAAAAGACTATGTGGCAAATATATTTTTGAGGAAAATAATGAAAGATCTCTGATTCTGTGGCTTTATATTGGTATCAATTGTTTGTTGAAAATATTTGATTATCTAGTTGTCTCCAGTTTAATATTTCCTTATTATTTAAATTGGTATATCAAGTATATATTAAATTTATCAATGCACATTTGTTGTTCGATGGAGGAGAATCTATTTTCCTCAGACATGCAAAATTTGTCATGTTGCACTATATTTCGCAATTCTACAAAACTTGACAAAAATGACCTGCAACAACTTTTGATAGTTTACAATTTTACAACTTTTTTACAACTTTGTCTCTTTTACCCAATTGACTCTAAAATCATCCTAATTCATAGTGAATGGTCTCATAAGACCTAATTAACATAAAATGACCTCAAATGCTAAAATGACCTACTAAGATGCAATGGCCTTCAAATTTGAAAATGGAAGCTTAAGTGCCTCTGCACCAAAATGTATGCTAAATGTGGGATCATAGACAAGGCACTTGAAGTGTTCAAAAAAATTCCTCAAAGAAATGTGGTCTCATGGACTACAATAATTGTAGGATATACACAAATTAGATCTATTGAAAATGCTTTAGAAAATTTAAAGCAAATGCAATTTGCAGGTTGTTCCAAAACAACCTATAGTGAATTTGGGGTATTTTTTAGAATTAATTAAAGGGTATCTGAAAATGGTTTTATATCTTGTCTACAGTGCTTGAGGATTGAAGGAATTAAGAGATTGAAGCCTATTTTTTGTGAAATTTGTCTAAGTGAGGTTGAATGGTGCTCTTGATTGCTATCAGGCTCCATGTTGGAGATGCCCATGCTAACAATAGAGACCTTTTTGGAAGATCAATATATGGATATTGAACCCACCATGCCAGTCTGCCAATATTATGGGACCATTATCCAATCATCAAACAAACAAGATCAAATCACTTAAATGAAATATAACCTCGACCTATAACAAGTCAATGAAAGAATATAATAGAAATGTGAAGGTAGAGACAAAGTTCTTGGCCTTCACATAAATTTGATGAACCAATTTTCCATTAACGCAACTCAAGAACTCAACCAAGGTAGCAAAGAATTAAAAATGCAATGGGGGAAAGGAACCAATGCTTTGGAAAAGGATTTAGCCAACCACATAATAGGTGGGAGCACATTGTACTAGATAAATCTTATGCAAAATAAGGTGGGGGCAGTCAGTTCCATTTTCTATAATGTGGTAAGAGTCATACAGGTAAAGTTGTGTCAGGCTGGGGAACTCTTCTTGGAGGTTCTAAACGATTTGCATCTTTTTTATAAGACTGTGTTGGTAGTGCCACCTGGATCACAATTGTTTGGTGGGACTCCAAACCCAGACAATGAGGTGCAGTTGTGGAAATCTCATAAAGAGAAGCTACAAGCTACCATGATGATTTTGTTGAGCAAATTTATATCAAATTCTTGCTTAGTGTGGCTTAAGACATGTGCAAATGATATTCTCTCTACAAATAGGCTTGGGGGAAAGTATTTTCTTGATCTTGTGAAAGGTGGCAAGGAACTTGCAGAGAATGAGACATTGATCAAAGAAACATTGGACAGTATGGATGCATTTGAAGGGAGCTTGGAGTGCCCAAAAATGTTTTTTGGTTCAAATGTTGAGTTTCCATGCTAATGCGTGTGTGAGACTATTTTGAAGCACTCAAAGAGTCTGTGGGATGAAATTTTTGAAAGCTTGTTTGTTAGTAGGATGAAACAAATAATAGCCGATGGATTTGCACATCTGTGTGAGAGAGTTAAGGTTGGTAAATGCCTTGAAGTTACATCTCTGGAAAGTTACAAAGATGTTGAAACCCATTTGCACAAATTAATTACTAGTGAGGCTTGGCTTGTCAAGAGAGGGGACCTAAAAAGTGTCAATTTACCTGGGTTGAGTTTTAGATTTATGATGAAAAATGATGAAGACTAGTTCGGTCGCCTTAACGCTTATTTTGGAAATAAGGTTAGTCAAATAAAAGATACCATAGATGAGGGGTCCAACAATATTCTACAATACCTCCTAAGTTTTCTTCATGCACATAAATATCCTTCAAGGATAAATGATTTAGCACCTTATTTGCAAGAGCAATGCTTCCATTTTATCTCAAAATTGATTGTTGAGATTGAAGAAAATCTTGCACATCTTTCAGAAGCTCTCTATCAAGAAATGAAAAATGAGGAGATGCTAGGAAAAATGAACAAGGAGACACTAGAACCGACAGTTATAGTGGAAAGGGAACTTTTCTTAGGAAGGCTTTTAGTTGCTCTTAGTTTTCATTCAACTTCCCTTCCACTAGTTCTTGGCTCATCTCAACTCTAGTTTGTCGAGAACAAAGCTTCAATTTGAGGGAAAGGATCTTTGACTTTCAGATATTCCAGTACTGATTTTTATTACCCTCTTCTAGACAATTCTGGAAGACAAATACTAATGAGAGAGGTTGATATGAAGCCTGAATCACATGATAAAAATAATATCACCAAATTGAATAAAGTGAGAACAACTATGCACAATTTTTGTATCAGAGCTCATAGCATGTGGATATTGTGGATAACTGAAGAGATTTTACGCATTCTCACAAGAGATATAAGGGAGGATGATTCTTTATCCATGACAACTCCCTTGAAGGCCTGTATTCTCATTTGCATTGCATATTTTGTTTGTTGTGGATTATGGAGTTGGTTTCACTTCCATGATTCATCTAATCATTGATCTCTTCTTGTAGTTTTCATGAGATTTCTTCTAGTTTTGATTTAAGTCGTCATGGTTTATATCTGGATATATTAATAACTGAATGAGAATAAATCATCTAGAGTAAAAAGCTATATTTGATTCTTTCAGTCACTTCAAACTCTTGATTGCCCAATAAATGGAAAATACTAACATGTGCCCTTTCAACCCTTCTAGTCCATATTAATCATGGAGATGTAATCTATAAGTATGCAGAAAAGTATCAAAGGGGAGCCAAAAAGTTAGAGATTTTCATAGGCCTATGAATCAACTCTTCTTTTTTTTATATGAAAATATTATTGTTTGTGTAAGCGGTAGAATGGGGAAAACAAGTTAAACAATGCATCTACGCTTCTAAATAAGATATTGCATCTAAAACTTAATGAATTTAAACTAATTTAAACTGAAAAGCTTCAGAAATCTATCCTATTGCTCTCTAACTCTAAAGATTGCTCAAACCTACTTAGCTCTCAGATTTGTAAGCTAATTAAACTATTGTAATGACACTTAGAGAATGAGAATTAAGCTATTATGATTCTATAATGCAACTAAGATGATTCTACAGTAAAATTCATGAGAAATAAACTACTGTAAACAGCCATAATTGTAAACTATGAAATACTAAAGAAAGCTTGATTAGATGCTTGATGGATTGATCCTAAAACGAGATTGCTTGAATGCTTGGATGCTTGGAAAACCTGCAGAGTAAAATTGCACAAGTTAGGATCCATTTCCTGTAGCCAAAGAGCTGTATTTATAGCTTTCACGGCAGCACAATTGCACAGGGATACGGGATAAGGGGCTGTGATTCAATCTGGAGAATTGAAAGGCATGGGATGAGAAGATGGAGCTGATCATGGAGGATTGTTCCTCCCCATGAAAACACCAGGCAAGAAGAGAGGGAGGATTGATGGAAGAAGATTGAGAGGACTTCCTGCAAGTTTGTCCCTGAAGCTCTTCCCGTGAATGGAAGTTGCATTAATTAGATTTTTTTAAAAATCTAATTTTATTGGTGAGTGAATAGTGTAAATGATTTATGCATAAATTAAATATTTTTAGTTTATTTAATTTTAGCAAAAGAGGAATAAATAATTTAATAAATCAAACTATAGGATATGTTTATTAAATTAAAATATTTGGAAAGTGATAATTAAATAAAAGATTTTTAGAATATCTTTATTTAATTAAGAAGAAATGTGATGAGGCAATTAAATAACACAAATTATTGAAGCTGTGTATTTAATTTAAGATAGAATTAATAGATAAAGTATAAAAGAAATATTAATGATAATAATAAAACAAAGTATTTAATTTTGTTTATTTAATTAAGAGAGAAAATAATATGATAAAAATGATAATTAATTAAATAAAACAAAGTATTTAATTTTGTTTATTTAATTAGGAGAGAAAATAATATGATAAAAATGATAATTAATTAAATAAAACAAAGTATTTAATTTTGTTTATTTAATTAGGAGAGAAATAGAAGAATTAATAATGAACTTAATATAAATAAATATTTCTATTTATTTATTAAGTAGATGAATTTAAGATTAATTAATCAAATAAGTCATACTTAATTAATTAGATTCTCCAGACCATTTTTAGGTGTCTACAGTTTGTTTTCTATTTATAATATCTATTGGTGCCATTTGGGGACTCCTATTTTTGGGAGTTCAATAAGAGTTCTCAAACAAAGTAGGATGACATCTACTATACAACTGAACATTTAAATAGAATTTGAAGCATAATTTTATTTAATTTCTAATTTGATTCCTTAAGGCAGCCTCATAAAATTCCCTTTTTTGATTGTATATCGAACTACCTACTGCTTCTTTTATTTTACTACTACAAGTCACAATTTTAATGTTATATGCTTGCTCTGTCTCTTGTAGTTTTTTGTTCCATGATTTCAAGGCTTACCATTTATTAGTCTATGATTTGTAGGGTTGGGAAGAAACTGAATTGAAACAAGAGCATAAGGGTGGAGGTCAACTAGAGTCAAGGTTGGTAAATTGCTTGAAGCCATAGTTACATCTCTGGAAAGTTACAAAGATGTTGAAAACCAAATCATGATGATCAGAAAAGAAATTCCAATCTTCTAAGTACACTTGCCTTCATGTTGGATTGTTTTAAACAAGATTTGATTGAGTTTGAAACACCCATTCAACTCTATTTGGTTCCAAACAAAATTTTCCATATCATCTTAAACAAAATCTCTAAACTCCATTTGCTTCATTCTGACAAAAATGGCTAGAAGACTTCACAAACCAAGGGTTCTATCGATCGGATGTTTTTTTTGGTTCCAGCAATGCATCGACGGTTTTTCTTTTCATCGGCGTGAGGATCTTCTATCGGTGGGACAAGGTCTCCTATTCCTACGATGGTCTGATGGGGATGTCATCGGTGAAACGGTTCTATTTTTTCATCGGCATGGGGATCTTCTATCGGTGAGACAAGGTCTCTTGTTCCCTAGATTGTATGATGGGGATGTCATCGATGGAGACATCTCCATCGAACCATCACGGGAATAGGAGACCTCTTCCCGCTTATAGAAGATCCTCACGCCAATGAAAAAATAGAACCATCAACGCATTGTTAGAGCTAGAAGACATGTCCGACCGATAGACCGATAAGGTGGGGGTAGTTAGTTCCATTTTTTGTAATGTGGTAAGAGTCATACAAGTAACGCTATGTCAAGCTTAGGAACTCTTCTTGGAGGTTCTAAATGATTTGCCTCTTTTTTATAAGACTGTGTTGGCAATGCCACCTGAATCACAGTTGTTTGCTGGGATTCCAAACCCAGACAATGAGATGCAGTTGTGGAAATCTCATAGAGAGAAGCTACAAGCTACCATGATGATTTTGTCGAGAAAATTTATATGAGTCTTGCTTAGCATGGCTTAAGACATGTGCAGATGATATTCTCTCTATAAATAGGCTTGCGGGAAAGTATTTGCTTGATCTTGTGAAAAGTAGCAAGGAACTTGTAGAGAATGAGACATTAATCAAAGAAACATTGGACAGCCTAGATTCATTTTAAGGGACCTTGGAGTGGTTAAGAATGGTTTTTGGTTCAAATGTTGAGTTTCCATGCCAATGCATGTGTGAGATTGTTTTGAAGCACTCAAAGAGTCTGTGGGATGAACTTTTTGAAAGCATGTTTGTTAGAAGGATGAAACAAATAATAGTTGATGGATTTGTAGATCTGCTTGAGAGAGTTAAGGTTGGTAAATGCCTTGAAGCCATAGTTACATCTTTGGAAAGTTAAGAAAATGTTGAAACCCATTTGCACAAATTAATTACTAGTGAGGGTTGGCTTGTCAAGAGAGGGTACCTAAAAAGTGTCAATTTACCAGGGTTGAGTTTTAGATTTATGATGACAAATGATGAAGACTGATTTGGTCACCTTAACGCTTATTTTGGAATTGAGGTTAGTCAAATAAAAGATACCATAGATGAGGGCTCCAAGAATATTCTGGAGGACCTCCTAAGTTTTCTTCATGCACGTAAATCTCCTTCACGGATAAATGATTTAGCACCTTAAGAGCAATGCTTCCATTTTATCTCAACATTGATTGTTGAGATTGAAGAATATCTTGCACATCTTTCAGAAGCTCTCTATCAAGAAAAGAAAAATGAGGAGATGCCAGAAAAAATGAACAAGAGACACTAGAACCGACTGTTATAGTGGAAAGGGAACTTTTCTTAGGAAGGCTTTTAGTTGCTTTTATTTTTCATTCAACTTCCCTTCCACTAGTTCTAATTGGATCATCTTAGCTCTGGTTTGTCGAGAACAAAGCTTCAATTTGAGGGAAAGGATCTTTGACTTTCATATATTCCAGTATTGATTTTGATTACCCTCTTCTAGACAGTTCTGGAAGACAAATACTAATGAGAGGGGTTGGTTTGAAGCCTAAATCACAGGATAAAAATAATAGCACCAAATTGAATAAAGTGAGAAGAACTATGCACAATATTTCTATCATAGCTCATAGCATGTGGATATTGTGGATAACTGATGAGCTTTCAGGCATTCTCACAAGAGATCTAAGGGAGGATGGTTCTTTATCCATGACAACTCCTTTGAAGGCCTGTATTCTCATTTGCATTTCATATTTTGTTTGTTGTCACTTATGGAGTTGGTTTCATTTCCATGATTCATCTAATCACTGATCTCTTCTAGTAGTTTTCATGAGATTTCTTCTAGTTCTGATTCAAGTCATCATGTTTTATATCTGGATATATTAATAACCGAATGAGAATAAAGCATCTAGAGTAAAGAGCTACATTTGATTCTTTCAGTCACTTCAAACTCTTTATTGCCCAATAAATGGAAAAGAATAGCATATGCCCTTTCAACCCTTCTAGTCCATATTAATCATGGAGATATAATCTATAAGTATGCAGAAAAGTATCAAAGGGGAGCCAAAAGTTAGAGATTTTCATAAGGCCTATGAATCAGCTCTTGTTATTTTATATGAAAATATTGTTGTTTGTTTTCTATTTATAATATCTATTGGCATCATTTGGGAACTATTTTTGGGAATTCAGTAAGAGTTCTCAAACAAAGTAGGATGACATCTACTATACAACTAAACATTTAAATGGAATTTGAAGCATGATTTTATTTAATTTTTAATTTGCTTCCTTAAGGCAGCCTCATAAAATGCCCTTTTTTGATTGTATATCAAACTACCTACTACTTCTTTTCTTTTACTGTAGCAAGTCACAATTTTAATGTTGTATGCTTGCTCTATCTCTTGTAGTTTTTTGTTCCATGATTTCAAGGCTTACCATTTATTAGTCTGTGATTTGTAGGGTTGGGAAGAAACTGAATTGAAACAAGAGCATGAGGGTGGAGGTCAACTAGAGTTAAGGTTGGTAAATTATTTGAAGCCATAGTTACATATATGGCAAGTTACAAAGATGTTGAAACCCATTTTCATAAATTAACTACTAGTGAGGCTGGCTTGTCAAGAGAGGGGACCTAAAAAGTGTCAATTTACTTGGGTTGAGTTTTAGATTTATGATGACAAATGATGAAGACTGGTTTGGTCACCTTAATACTTATTTTGGAACTAAGGTTAGTCAAATAAAAGATACCATAGATGAGGGGTCCAAGAATATTCTGGAAGACCTCCTAAGTTCTCTTCATGCACATAAATCTCCTTCATGGATAAATGATTTAGCACCTTATTTGCAAGAGCAATGCTTCCATTTTATCTCAACATTGATTGTTGAGATTGAAGAACATCTTGCACATATTTCAGAAGCTCTCTATCAAGAAATGAAAAATGAGGAGATTCTAGAAAAAATGAACAAGGAGACACTAGAATTGACAGTTATAGTGGAAAGGGAACTTTTCTTAGGAAGGCTTTTAGTTGCTCTCTATTTTCATTCAACTTCCCTTCCACTAGTTCTTGGCTTGTCTCAACTCTAGTTTGTTGAGAACAAAGCTTTAGTTGTAGGGAAAGGATCTTTGACTTTTAGATATTCTAGTACTGATTTTTATTACCCTCTTCTAGATAGTTCTGAAAGACAAAAACTAATGAGAGGAGTTGGTTTGAAGCCTGAATCACATGATAAAAATAATAGCACCAAATTGAATAAAATTTGAAAAACTATGCACAATATTTGTATCAGAGCTCATAGCATGTGGATATTGTGGATAACTGACGAGCTTTCAAGAATTCTCACAAGAGATCTAAGGGAGGACGATTCTTTATCCATGACAACTCCTTTGAAGGCCTGTATTCTCACTTGCATTGCATATTTTGTTTGTTGTGGCTTATGGAGTTGGTTTCATTTCCATGATTCATCTAATCATTGATCTCTTCTTGTAGTTTTCATGAGATTTCTTCTAGTTTTGATTTAAGTCATCATGGTTTATATCTAGATATATTAATAATCGAATGAGAATAAAGCATCTAGAGTAAAGAGCTACATTTGATTCTTTCAGACACTTCAAACTCTTTATTTCCCAATAAATGGAAAAGACTAACATGTTTCCTTTCAACCCTTCCAGTCCATATTAATCATGGAGATGTAATCTATAAGTATGCAGAAAAGTATCAAAGGGGAGCCAAAAAGTTAGAGATTTTCATAAGGCCTATGAATCAGCTCTTATTGTTTTTATATGAAAATATTGTTGTTTGTTTTCTATTTATAATATCTATTGGCATCATTTGGGAACTCCAATTTTTGGGAATTCAATAAGAGTTCTCAAACAAAGTAGGATGACATCTACTATAAAACTGAACTACTGTTCCACTACACTATAAAAGTTAAACCCCTACCATCCATGCGCTCCTTTCATTGTACTCTACATGGTTGATAGAAGAGCCACTTTTCACTTTATTATTGTTCATCCTTTTTCTTTACGTGCTACATAATTTTTTACACTCGACTTCAAAAGTGATTTGCATGCCCCCTCAGAAAGTGGAAGCTAATTTTAAGAGTTCAAATTCTGAAATTTGTATAGACAACTCAATCTACATGTCCCTTAATATCATTTTTATAGATAAAAGTAATTTCTATTGTAAACTATGCAATTTGATAGTGGAAACTTCAAAAATAAAATATCACTTTTAACATCTCATAACGAAAAAGAAAAGAATAAATAGACCTCGATTCCAAGTTCTCTATATAAATCCTTAACTTGTGCAACACAAGATGGATCTGTTTTTCCATAATTAGCCTAAAAAGAACATAATCAATGTTAGTCAACAAGTAGCTAGTAAAATTATTAAAAAGAATGGATCATATGGATCATATGGCCTAACCGCATACAAATTTGAAAAGTAAAATTAACTGAAACCATGGAAAGTGACTTACCACAAGATTCTGCACAAATCGTGTCCGATGCAAAAAAATGGGCAGAGGTTGCAATCCAAAATCAAGCGTCACTTTACTTCTCCATTTTGGCAGGCTACCTTGAAAATAAGGTTCCAACTCATTGCTCCATTTTGGTAGGCTACATTGAAAATAATGTTTCACCAAGGTTTTAGAGTATGTTTATGAAAATGAAAATTATGCTTATAAAAAAAAAATTGGTCCTTTTTCCTCTTAGATTATTTGGTTGCTTATTCTTATCTTTTGTATTTTCTCTTCCTTTTGCTTATTTTTTTGTTTTGCAAAGTTTTGGGGTTTTAGTTTTTTAGGTTCTCTTATGGTTTTCGTTAATTTTTATAATTTGTTGGTTTTTCATCAATTTAGAAGAAAATTTGGTGTTCATATGATAACACCACAAAACAAAATATTTATTCCACAAAAAATATTTATTAATAATTTTATTTGTAATATTTTATTATTAATTATGGCAGGCTACGATTGAAAATAAGGTCTTAACGAAGGTTTTAGAGTATGTTTATTAAAATGAAAATTATGGCCAAGATTTCAATAATGAGTACATTTATTTAGTTATTTATTTAGCCATTTATTTAGTAATTTAGTTGTGATTTTACCTGATGACCAAATTAGTCATTTATTTTCCAACTACTACTAGTGTTAGTCACGTGACTAAAATTTTGAGTCTTGTGTTACAAAACACTCATACCTAAGTTTTGGATATGTTCAAGAACTCCAAAAAGGGTACTCAAAATAGTTTTTAGATTGTGGGTTTGAGGTCTTCTTTGCAATTTATGTCAAGAAAACTCATTTTGCTATCCCACTGGGCCTAGAGTCCATTTGGCAAGGAAACCATTGAAATTTGCTAACCCTAAGTTTTTTTGCAATTGCATAATTTGTTGCTTATCATTCTCAGTCTATTTAGGACCCTCCTAGTGTTAAACAACCTATTTGAAATATTAATGATTCCTATAGTGATGGGACCTAGTTTGCATCAATGGTAGCTTTGAACAAGATAACTTCAATTCTTACTTTGTGATGTTGAAACCTTGAGATCTCCCCTGCACTGCATTTGCAGTGCTAGCTTGGAAGAGGCATCTTCCAACTGTGATAGAAAGGTACAAGAATATTTTTCATGTGAAAAGTGTTATTTTTACTTGATCTCCTGAATTTTCTTTCCCTTTTCCTTTGATGGCAAAAAGAGGAGAAAATGAAGAGAAAACAAAAACAAGAAGAGGTATTGAATTGCTTGTCTAAGGGGGAGTGCTTGAAGTTTTTGGATTTTTTGTTTATGAGTTTTTTTTGTTTTTCCATTAATGCCAAAGGGGGAGATTGTTGAGAAGTTGTTGAAATGATTTAGCATTGTTTTCATTGATGTCAAAACCTAGATCTAGAAGGTTGTGCTCTAGAGAATATACAGAAATGATCTATCCTATTGTATGCTTTGATGTTGTGTAGTATGGATGTTATCTTTGATCCAGATATGGCAATACTTCTGTTTGGGACATCTATGGAAGTCAGTTAATGCAAAATAATGAAGACTAATCTTTTGATGTTGGATGTTGTGCTCAAAGCTTACTCTAGGTAACCTTGTTATCCAGACATTCATGTAGCAAGTTACAAGTTTTGGTATGTCAAATTATGTTTCTCCAGTCGATACCAAAATTGATGATAATCAAGATTTGATCTTGGTTGTGGCATTCCCATTGGCTCCAGAATATATTTCATGTAATTCAAAGTTTGATAATTATGTCATGTAATGAACCTATCTTATGTATGACCTATTGATGGGTCCCTTGGTAATGTGGTAAGATCTTTATGTGTGACTTATCTTTTGGCTTTGATGCTAGTGTGCAAGGCCTTATTGAATATTTCGTGGTTGTCCATGCTAACATGTTTTGTGGTGATCTAATTCAAATTGTGTTTGGCCGACCTAGGAGATTATGAAGGTATGAAATTGTATAAGTAAAAGTTATTTTTGTTTGATGAAACAAGATTTGTGGAGTATGGTGTGTGCGAGCAGATAAAAAGGTGTGAAGGAAGAAGTAATCTGATTTGCAGAGGTTTTGCGAGGAAGGTGTGCAGAAGATTCTTGACCGGATTTGCTAGAGATAGATATTGTGCTTTTAACCATAATTGAATTCATGCATATTTGATGCAATTTCATCAGTTCACTTTTGTCAATGAGACTATTTTGTAATCAAATGTATTAATTGGGTAGTGATCCCACCGACAGTGAACCTTACCTGCAGTGAGGCTTTGTAAAAATCACCTTAATTGGTGTTCTATAATTGAGAATTAGCATTCTCCATGGTTTTTCCCTTCTTGGGTTTCCACATAAATTGTGGTGTTCATTGTGCATGTTGTTGTGTGATTTCATGTTCATATATATTTGATTTTTTTATTGATATAAGCTCACTCCAAATTAATTAAAGAAAACAAAAATGTTTTATGATAACTGATTCACCCCCCCTCTCAGTTATCTGGATTGTTCGACAGATTTTTGTATAGATAAAAAATCATGGGAGTGATTATAGCTCATACTGAACTATTTTCATGTGGTACACATTTTGTTCCCTCTATAAAGCGTGTGTGTTTGATTATTGTGCCAACAAGTTATTGTGTTGCACATTTTATCTAATTAGGTTGACCTAATTGATATTTTGGTTGGTTATAGTATATATAAAAGCTTAATTTATTGTGTGATGAAAGGTATTGGATGTAAGTAAGTGTGTGTGATGTTTTATGTATGGTGAAGTGTGAAAGGTGATAGTGGTGAATTATGAGGTGTGTAAAGTCTATTTTCTAAGCTTACTTGGAACTATACCTCCACCATGTTGTAGATGAATTGTTAGGAGTTCATCCTTGGTAGTGAGCCACCCTTTCTTCTATCTCTTTATATTTTGGGCAATGAACCCTTGACAATGAGCCTCTGGTAGTGAACCATTCTTTTTGGATAGTGATTCCACCATTCTATAAATCCATTGTAACTAGTTATAATATATTATGAGCTAATCATCACCATGGTTTTTCCCTTTTAAGGGTTTTCCACATAAATCTGGTGTTCTTGTGTTTATTGATGTGATGCATGCTTTAATTGTTCCTTTCCATTTTTCCAAGTTTTATGAGATTTTTTGAATGCATGTTTAAGTTGATGAAGTTAATGAATTTTAGTGAATATTGATTCACCCCCCCTCTCAATATCCCAGGTGTTCAACAATTGGTATCAAATCCTAGTTCCTTCAATTTTCTTAACTGTTGAGTTAGATCTTGGAGGTTGAACACAAGGAAACTAGGAGGTATCTTATCCCTCCATAAGAGATCATCCTTGAAGGGTTTACTAAAGAAGACTGTGAAGTTGACATGGAAAGAGAACTTAAATAAGATCTTGATGATCTGGATAAAGAAAAATGTGAGAATAGAGACTTGAAAGAAAATATTAAGGATGTACATGAGTGTATCAAGAAGTTGAAGAAGCAACTTAAGAAGGATAAAGAAATATTCAAGGAAACAAATGAGAAAATCAAACAATCAAATGAGACAATCACTAATTTGAAAGTGTAAGTTGGAGAAGGAAAAAGAGTTGAAGACTACCTAAATGCCAAATTGAAAGAGAAGTCTATAGAAACTTCAAAGCTTGAATAAGAAATTGTGACTTTGAGGATAGATTTGGAGAAAGAAAACATTCAAGAAGATCTCCACCTTGCTTGATGAAATGATTGCTAGTTAGAAGGATTTTAAGGATAAATAATATTTAGGATTTGAAAGAGGAGAAAGTTCAAAGGAAATCCAAACTTCAAATAATGTTGAAAAGGAGAATGATAAATAAAGGAAGGATGGATATAAGAAGAGAAATATCAAACAAGTCTAAAACCAAAAGAAAAATTTCAAAAGGTGTCCTATCAGAAAACTAGCTGCACAAAGGTATTCATATTTTAATGGTCACTGTTATTCTTGCAATAAATTTGGACATAAATTAGTAGAGTATAGAAGAAAAATGAATCAAAATTTTCAATCATTTTCTAGTCAATGTTATACATGCAATACATTTGGTCATAAAGCTAGTGCATATAGAAGTCAAATAATGAATGGTTGCACTAATGGTATGATGTTCTAGTAATTCAATGGTCACTATCATACATGCAATAGATTTGGGCATAAGGCTTTTGAATGCAAATATAAAATGGAAAGAAGTAAGTTTGTTTATCAAAAAGGTGTCATATGTCACAAATGCAATAAGTTAGGACACATAGCTAAGTTTTGCAGAAGCAAGAATGTGAAACCCTCTATTTCATAGAAGAAGGTTGATCCATTGAAGAAGATTGATTTAGTGGAGATGAAGAAGGAAATGAACAAGATGAATGAGTTTGTTCCAAATCTTGGTGTAGATGTTTCCTCTAAAAAATAGATAAAATGCTTTGGCTCAGGGATATTTTTTAACAAAAAATCTTTTAAATCCCTTTCCAAGGATGTGATGTTTATATCTTCAACATACTAGTTAGTTGTTATGCCTGATCTGTTGATGATATCTCTGGTGTGAAATATCTTGTTGTAAAAATTTGGGGAGTGATTGAAGGTGCCTATGACAACATAGTAAGGGTTTGCCAACTTTTTGACCTAACTTTTCACTACTATAATTAATGCATATTAGGTCATTGGAAAAGGGTTTATATTTCATTTTGAGTCTGTTAAAGTCATTTGTGATCGAGAATTTGAAGTGGAGAGTAGAGAAAACAAGTTTTGAAGAAACTTTGAAGTGGTTTTTGAAACCCTACTAGAGAATTCCAAAGGTACTTATCAGTTTCTTACAAAACCTACTTATGTGAAGATTCAAAATGTTTACTTCTCAAGTGATTGATGTGCTCAAGTGACCAATTCCTAATTTCAAGAAGCACCTATATAAATCTATGGAGATAGACCCTAAAGGTGCATTCTCTAGGGTTCTGAGTGATGCAATACACATAGAGGATGTGCAGATCTATATTCATATAAAGATGGAAGAGTATGATCATTTTAAGATGGTAGAATATTGCAAGAAGGTGTTGATTGTCCAATGAATTCAAGCTAAAGCCAAAGTATGAGATTCTAAATAAGAATAAACTAGATGTATGGAATGTAATTTCCCCAAAAAAAATTATGAGGATGAGTGGGGTAAGTATGTGGTTAGAAGAATTAATGAAAAATTAATGTGGTTGGACATGCCACACATGAGTAATAGAGAGGAAATTAGGGTTGTAACTAGTTTATACTCTAATGGACCAGTTTCAGCATTGAAGGTCATGAAGAATAATGTAGTGATGAAGCTCACCAAAGAAAAGTTTGAAAAATGTGCCCTAACAATAAATGAAATATTGATGATATGGAAGTAAATTATGCTTCAACAATGATAGGTTATAAGATATTCTATGCAAACAAAGAGAACTTTGTTTCGACCACCATAATTCACACAACTCACTAAACATGTCATGGAAGGTAAAGACATATATTTGTGTGAGCTCTTGAGACTACAATTGATGGATAATTTTCAAAAGACAAAATAATCAAGGTACCTCTTTTGATATGGTACCCTAATTATTTGCTTATTATTCTACTTTCTTAGAGAGTTTCCCAAAACAAAGAATGTTATATGTTATAGTAGTATTCCTATTGCTATATAAATAAGAGATCACCTAAGAAGGCTTCCAGATTTTGAGTCTCAAAAGTTAGCCTTGTGGGGATTTTTCAAAAACTTTCAAGACAAGATGCAAGAGAGGTACAAGATTCCAAAAAGTGTTGTTGAGAAATATAAGAACAACATAACTTTCATGGTTAGTAGAGACCACTGCTTTATGGAAGCAGTTGAACATCAAATTGTTTGGGTTTTGAAACTACCTTATGAGTTAGATGAGTCTGTATGCACTAATCTACAAAGATTGTGTTAAGTAAGCCTAGAGATCCTGCAATAGATAGGTTTGGTACCTATGAAGAGAAAAAAATTCAAGTAGACCTAGAGAAGAATAATAAAGATATTGAAGAAAAGGTTGAGAAGATGAAGGCTGATTTGGTGATCTTGAAGCCCCTATGAAGAAATCTATAGGTAATTTTGTCCCTCTGGAGACTCCACATAAGTCAAGAAGGTCAAGAAGGACCTCTATTCCAAAACCACCTAATGTTATAAATCCTTTTGGAACTCCTTTTGGAACAAATCCAATAGGTGGTTCAAAGAAGAAGATACATCTATCACTTATATGCAATAGAAGTCTCCTAAGAGGAGAAGGAAAAAAATCAACCAAATAAAAAAATAATAGCTCTAAAGTTGAAGAAGAAGACGGACCCCAATCATTCTGGAAAAGGAAATCTAATGTCTCTTAAGAAGAGATCAGTTCAAAAAGAAAGAAAATTAATATAGTGGATATAGAAAGTGAAGAGGAAGTGGACGAGGAAAATAAAGATTTTGTTTTTCGAGGAAGAGAAAAGAGTAAGTAATATGAGAAGACCCCTCTAGTCCAAAAGCATAGTCCTATGAAGTTAGATGTTTTGTTCAATGACATTGTAAAGTTTGGTATGCTAAAGGAAACTACTGAAATTTTTCTAGATACAAATGATGATGACAAGGCTACCATTGAAGAGGTTGTAATGAAATACATGGTGACATTCAATACTGGATTAAGTGAGATAGCATATTAATTTCCAAATGATCTAAAAGGTGTGATGAATACAAGAATACAAGAGGCAATTACATAGGATGAAAAGATGAAGAAATTTTCCTTGGAGAAGATTGGATCCTCACAATCTCATGCAGATAAACTCAAGTTGTCTAAGGTGTATAGGAAGAAATTCAGAAAAAAATAAAGAGTTAGTACTCTTATGAGCAGGGATAAAGAAGATATTCAGAGGCTGAGGAATGAGACACTATAAAAGGTTGAAGAGCTTGCTAAAGAGTTGGGAGTTCCTCTAGGTAATGGAGATCAAATGCAACAAAATAAACCTCTTCCAAAAATCAATGAGCCTATCAATGAACAACATGAGCATGAGCATGAGAAATAAGATGTGTTGACTTATAACAACCCTCTAGTTCTAGAGAATGTTGTTGATGAAGAGAATGAAGAAGATAAGGATGATGCCTCAGAGAAAAATGAAGCTCAAAATGAACAGAATTTCCCCCCTCCAGATAAGGAGACAGATGTTCAACAAAATAAAGAAGACATGCAAGGTGTCCTAGAGAAGAATAAGGCACAAAAATAAGACACTTTTCCTCCTATAGAAATAGAGAAGAATATTGAATAATTTTCTAGTAGTGGAGAAAAGGAGAAGAGTGAGAATGAGGAAGAAGAAAGTGAAAAAAATGGTTATGAATCCTCTGGAGCCTCTAGAGATTCACTAAAAGATCTACTGGACATACAATTATAATTTGAACTAGTGGTGTCTGCACAACTCCTATAGATTCCCATGCAACAAGGTTAGGTGGATCTAGATAATATTTCCCCTTTGCATAAACTGCAACTTGGTAATATATTACATACCTCCGCTAGTAAGGAAATTCTACAAACTCATCAAAAGAGTGAAAAGTTGGTAGATGAATCAATAAAAGTGTTATGGGAAGGTATTCCCAAAATAACTGTTGATAATTCCTTATTTGGTGTGCAAAAATTGAAATTATTGCTTGATGATTTTAAGGATTATTTTGCTAATTTGGAAGAAAAGATTGAGAAGGAAATGGAAAATAAGGTCAATGATAAGAGGTTAGAAGAACTTTCTGATAAATGTGGTACTGCACACACCAAGTTTCAAGGAAACTTAGAGGAAGTTCAAAAGTGTTTGGACGAAGCAAAATAATTATTTTAGTTCTATTTAAAGTGGCTTGTTTCTACAAGGGGCATCAAAGCTCAAATGGACTCAATTGAGTCACAAATTTTTCAAGCCTTAGGAGTTTATGATCAAGTGAATGATGCAGATGGAGCTACAAATGCTATCATTGAAAATATACATGGTAAATTATTTCTACTACAAGAACAAAAGGATAAAATAATAATCTAGTATGGTCAGCTCAGAGATATGGTAAGTGCAAGGCTTACCCCTTTAACTAAAGCATTAGCTAATGCTGAGAAGACTATGTAGGACCTTTACACTTTCTCCCCCTGTGAATATTCTCCCCCTTTCACAAGAAGGCCAAAGAGAAAGAGGGATATTGAAATCTACAACCAACAATTC
Organism: Sequoia sempervirens; assembly: GCA_007258455.2. Lineage (NCBI taxonomy): Eukaryota > Viridiplantae > Streptophyta > Pinopsida > Cupressales > Cupressaceae > Sequoia > Sequoia sempervirens. Next base: position 33,423 of record VDFB02324773.1, read on the forward strand.
ATTAGAAATTGGTAAATTATTTTAACCAGACTTGATTCCTTTCTCCACTTCTAGGGATAAATGAAGTAGCTATGAAGCTCCCCCTAGATCCATGCCCAATCACTAAGATTTAGTGATGTTATGTGAGAGAAATTACTCCCAATTTCTACCTCAAATATTCAAATTTTTCTTTTGGAAGAGGCTTTGTAAATATGTCAGCAACCTATTCTTTTGTAGGTACATATTCCATGTTGACTTCTTGAGCTGCAACCTTCTCTCCGATGAAGTGATACTTAATTTATATGTGCTTTGTCCTAGAATGCATCACTGAATTCTTGGAGATGTTTATTATACTTGAGTTATCACAAAGAATAGATGTTGGTTCATTGTACTCAACTTTAATAGCTTTGAGAGTTTGTGTTATCCATAGAACTTGAGTACAACATGTTGTAGCTGCTACATATTATACTTCTGTTGTGGACAATGTGACTAATTCTTTCTTTTTTCTCATCCAGGACACAATTTTTTCACCCAAAAAGAATGCTCCTCCACTAGCGTTTTTTCTATTATTTGCACTACCAGCCCAATTAGTATCTATATATGAGTTGTTAAAGTAAAATATTTTCTTTTGGGATACCACAACCCATAGTTAACAGTGCTCTTGATATATCTAAAAATTCCTTTCACTGCATTGACATGAGACTCCTTAGGAGCAGCTTGAAATCATGCAACCTCAAATGTGGATTTATGTCACCTCTTGCACCTCTAGGGTTTTGCACCTAAAAGGAGAGAGACAAAGATCAACACTTCATTCAAGAACAAACCCTTGAGATTTCAATGCAAAGGAGATTGAAATATGACAAAGGGAATGTTATAGGGACTCAAAATAGAAAAGAAGGGTTCACCACCAAGTGGAAACTTGGGAAATGCAAGATGTTTGAAAACACAGTGTGAAATACAAACTAATTCTAAATGACTTAGAAAATAACTTAGCAATGTAAATAAAGCAAAACAAAAAGTTGTGAAACTAGAAGTGTGCACCTGGAAACTTGTAGAGGCTGGGATGAAGACTGGAAATGTTGTTGATTCTAAAATTTTGACCTATTGGGACTCATATACCATTCTGGGCAAATCAGTCCTAGATTTGGAAAACTGTACTGGAGCCTGTTTTAGGGAAATGGGTATCCGAATCTACAAAAATCTCTGAAAAAAATGTACAGTGGGACTCATATGCCACTAATGGCGTATGAGTCCACTTTGACTTTTCTAAAAATTAGAAAGTGGAAATGGAAGCTCTCAATTTGGTCTTTCTACTCTACCAAGTGTCTGGAGCTGAAACCCTAATTTCTAACACTATAAGTAACTTTTTATGGATATTTTGACCTTGCCAATAGGGATATGACTTCAACAAGCTTTCAACCTATTCTTCAATGATCTCCAATCCTTCAAAGTACTCAAATCTACAATCACACAGAAAGAGAGAGAAATGTTGAATGTTAGGGAATAGGGGTTTACCTTGGTCAAACCCCTTTTAGGTAATTAAACCAAATGAAGAAATAAGATGAAGCATGAACATGAAATAATAGAATTAGAAACTTTCCATGATGATAGATCTTGAACTGTTGCAGTAATGGATGAAGAATCTACCCTTTAATGTCTTAGAATTGATCTTGTGAAGTCTTGAAATGCTTAACCCTAACTTGCTTGACTTGAGATGGATAATGAATGATGAATGAATGATTGAGATTTTGGGGGGAAATGAGAGGAAAAACCCTATATTTATACACAATTATGCAATAATTCCAAAAAATGCCACATCACAGGCTGACCTTAGGTCTTGGAAAATAATAAACCGATAGAATTTTGAATTTATTTTGATTTTTGAGCCAAAGGGGACTCATTCACCCCTAGTGGCGAATGGGTCCCACTTAGACATTTTAAGTGGGTTTTGGAAATTAAGTGTATTAAATGATGTTTATTAGGATTATTTTCAAAAATACACTTTATTAAGGCTTGTAAGTGTAAAATGGGGCCAATTAAAGCATAAGAAAGGGTTAAAGTATTGATGACAAGCCTAGAAAAGCATGAAATTTTTTTACAACACTTTGAAATAAGGCTTGGGAAGTGATAAAAAGAGGTTATTTAAGTGAAATATATTAATAAGGTCCTAGAAAAGTGTCAAAGTGTGTTACAACACTTCACAACACTTTTGCAAGGCATCATAAAATTCTTATTGATTCGAGAGGGTCCAAGACCTAATGTGAATGTGTTTACCACATTACAACACTAAATCAAGGCAATGTTAAGTCTAATTCATCATTAATTATTCCCATATCAAGCAAGAGATACTTTTTTCTACATTACATTTAGCCCCCACTTTAGTGAGAGGATGAACCTACTTCAAACTCACACTGAAGTAAACATTCAATAGGGGTCCAATCGTACCAATGTGGATGACAAAGGATGACAAAGATCAAGGCATCGGTCAAGCCCCCAAGATCCAATAAGCACAAAAGGACACACACAAGGTGAATGATTTGCAACAAAACAAGATACACAATCATGCAATGGCAATAACTAGAAGGAAGAGAAAAGTGAAAATAAAAATGTGGATCAAGCTTTGACCCTTTTGTCCAACATGATGTGGATCAGATCTAGGTTGTTTGTCCAAAAATGAATACTCACTTTGAGGCGACGAAACTCTTGGTTATCCGCCAGGTGAGAAGTCCTAAAAGGTGAGAAACATACATGCCCTCACATGCAAGTGGCTATGGGGAAATTCATGCCTTGGAATGGACTTTCCGCTCAACCATACCAAAGTTATACCTCCTGATAACTTTAATAAGGTGCCACAATGAAAATGCTTTTGTAAATGCTTTTGAATGTAAAGATTTTGTTAAAGGGGATTTTGCTTTGTTCGTGCAAGGTCTCATCTTAGGGAACATCATGTTTAATGTCTCCAAGAGAGGAAAAGTGAAAATGGTATCATCTTTTTTCCAAGAGAGGACAAGTGCAATGTCTCATCCTGGGCAACATTGTACCTAATGTTTCCAAGAGAGGAAATCGTAAGAAAAAGAAAATCACACAATGAAATGTGAGTGTCGATGTATGCCCCCACTTTAAAGCGGTTGCTAACACCAGTACTGTGAGAAATTACTTTAAAGTAGAAGAGGATATGAGAGCTTATTCAAAAAGCCCTATGCCAAGTCATATGTTTCTGATAAGCTATGCCATAAATAAGTATGTCACAGGCGAGCCAACTTAAGGCATGTCGTTCACATCCCAAGCTTTCTTTTATATGTTCATGAAAGGTTAATGGCTAGCCAAAAGAAGCAATGACAAGTGACATATGAGGACAAGGCTATCTAACCCCTTTCCCCCACTTAATGCGGGACAAGGATGAGCCAAAATGATTAATAAGATGCATGGTAGAGTGAAAACCAGTATCAATTAGAGGAATTAGGTGCCCCCACATAAGGGGGAGCACCAAACTCCTTAATATGTTGGATTTTACTACTCAAAGTCTTACATTTATTAATGGAATGACTGTGAATTCTGTGATAGGCACAAAATGAAGTTGTGTAATAGAATTTATTTTGAGTTCTTGGAGGGAGAGATATCAAATGATCTTGGAGGAATCTCAACAAGCTACCCTCTTGATCAATGGTAGGAAGTGTTCATGTAGTTTACGGCAAAGATATCATACTTATGCCAGGTTGTTTAGATTGTGAGACTTTTTTCTCTCCTTTATAGGAGGGTGTAAAATCTAATGAATTCAAATCATTAGTGTTTTGCAAGATGATGTTGACATTAAGCAAAGATTTATTTGTTTATTTCAAAGAATTATTTGTAATAGGGTTGATGTTAAGTGAAAGGTTGTTTATTTCTATCAAAGGACAATAACCAAGACCATGAGTTGTTTCTTGCGTGTTAGGCTCTATAGGGTTGTGGATACCTTGTTCTCTAGCACCACATCCTTTTCCACTGTAGCTAAGTTTCTTCATAACTTCATAACCTTTTCTATAAAGCTTTTTCATTGCTTTCGGATCTAGTGGTTGTTGATAGTCAGTGTCATCAAAGTTTTTTGTATAATTTGTTTCTTCTTTTTTAGAAGTTGAGGTGGATGGTTTGGAAGGGTCATCTAAGTTTTGTGTTGACATTACTACTTTTTCATGTCCCATATTTAAATCTTTGTTTATGATCTTGTACTCACCCATGAATGTATGTTCAAAATCTAAGGAACCCCAATCATCGTCTAATAGCTTTGTGACTTCATCAATGTGTTTTTCTTTGTCTTTTTGTTGCATAGGTTCCACTTGTGTGGTTGGTTTTAATGTTGTCAAGGGATTGTCATTGTTTTTCTCAAGTTATAAGACACTATAAGGCTTACGATCAACATCAATTGTATACACTTTGTTGTTGTAGATGTATTTCATTTTATAATGAAGAGTAGAAGGAACCCCATTCATTGCATGAATCCATGGTTTTCCTAAAAGGAGGTTATATGAAAGATCATTAGAAATAACATGGATCAGTGTATCTAATGTGGCCTTGCCAATTGTAATAGGCAAAGTAATCACGCCAAGCGGATGTTTTTCGACATTGTCAAATCCCTTAAAAGATAAAGAATCAGGTTGAATGTTTGATTTATCAATGCCAAGCCTATCCAGAAGGCTCACACTACACACATTAAGGGAAAATCCAGTATCTACAAGAGTTCTCTTTATCTCTTTTTGTTTGTATTGAGCTATGATCATGAAAGCATCATTTTTTTTTGCACTTCCAAAGAGGGGAGTTCACTTTGGTGGAAAACAATATCATCGTTTATTCTGTGAATCATGGTTGTTATTTCATTTGGTTGTGCATTAGAAGGGATAGGAACTTGTTGTAAAGTTGTTTGAATCATGTTGTGGTAGTGAGGGGATGCTTGAATAAGGTCCCATAATGATATCTTAGTAGGAGTATTCTTAAGTTTCTTGACAAGATCATACTCCTTTCCATGAGGACCTAGTAATATAGGGTTAGATAGGATAGGATTAGGAAAATGTAAGGGTTTCGAGGTTGGTTGTGGTGATTGCAAATTATTTCTAGTGTTGTGTGTATGAGCAATGGTATTATGACTCGACTGTTGTGACACATTATTCTTAGATGGGTAGAGGATGAATTCAATTTTGTTTTGAGTTTTAGGTTTGTGTGATCGTGGGTAAAGGATGAGTTAAGGTTGAAAAATATTAACATCCCTTAGCGAGTGAGAGTCTAATGTTGCCTCTTTATCTTCTTCTAAGGGCATAATATCATTATTGTCAATGTTATCATTTTTCTTGCATCATGATATCCTCCCTAGGAGGAGGGTTTTTAGGAGCATTACAAACCAAATGTTCGTGATAATTAAAGGTTGGTTCTTCTAAAATTATTTCATTGCAAGTAGGGGAAGGATCAATGGTTGAATTGTCTTACTTAATAAGGGTTGCTCTAGGTGAAGTGGGACAACTAAGATTCCCATGACCTTCATTGATTGTGTTTTCTAACATCAAAGCATCTTCTTCACAACTATGAGAGATACTAAGAGAAAGACAAATGTTATTGTCATGAGTACATATGGTTATGTTGTCTTGTTCATTAATGTATTTTCCACTAAGAGAGGTAAGAGGAGAGAAAGAACTAGGATTCTCAAAACGCTCATTGATTGGTGCTTTTACCAAAAAGATCTTCGTCACCAATAAGAGAGATATTAGGAGAAGAACAAATATGATCGTTAGGAATGTCCAAGGTTGTATTCTCTTTCCCTAAAACACTCTCATAGGGAGGGGATATGAAATATTTCTTAGCATGTCTAAATATGTAAGACACTAAGATTGTTTGAACAAAAATGAAAATCATTTGTAACCATTTCATGCAATGTTTTAGCAATGTAAACAATGTATATCCAAAGATGCAAAACATTTTTATCCAATATATGCAAAGCTTTAAGAATGCAAACAATGTATATCCAAGAATGAAAAGCAATTTTATCAAACTTATGCAAAGTTTTATGAAGAGAAATATTGTGTATGCAAAAGTGAAAAGGACTTTTATCCATGTTATGCAAAATTTCAGAAATGTGAGCATTTTCACATCTAACGATGCTTGTAATTGAAATTAATTAAAAAATGACTACCCTAAATTGATTTTTTTGACCTAGATGCATAAAAAAAATGTTCTTGAAACTTTCCAGACTTATAGTATATGATACTAGGAGGATTAGGAAGAACATAAATGAGGTTTTTGATGCTGTAACAAATAGTTAAAAATTTGGACAAGGACTGATTCGCCCAGAATGGAAACTAAGTCCCAGTAAGGGTTTTTTTCCAAAATTTTCAATTGGTATTGATGCTTTGGATGTTGGATGACCTGAAGACTAAATGTAAATGCAGATTGTATATGATTTTTAATGAGTTGAGATGCAAAAATGCAACCTATATGCACTTTCACTAATGCAAATTTTGAAACCCTAGAATGCAACTTAACTAATGCAAAGATGCAATGCAATGTTAATTTAAGCTCTTTCTAGGATGGTGATTGAATCCAAATCAGACAAGAAGTTATTTGAAATGAAGGTTCACCAAAATGAAACGTGGATTTTTGTCACCTCTTGCACCTCTAAGGTTTTGCACCTAAAAGGAGAGAGATAAAGATCAACACTTCATTCAAGAACAAACCCTTGATATTTCAATACAAAGGAGATTGAAATCTGACAAAGGGAAGGTTCTAGGGACTAAAAATAGAAAAGAAGGGTTCACCACCAAGTGGAAACTTGGGAAATGCAAGATGTTTGAAAACACAATGTGAAATGCAAACTAATTCTAAATGACTTAGAAATGTAAATAAAGCAAAATAGAAAGTTGTGACACTGGAAGTATGCACCTGGAAACTTGTAGAGGTTGGGATGAAGACTGGAAATGTTGTTGATTATGAAATTTTGACCTGCTGGGACTCATGCACCATTCTGGATGAATCAGTCCCAGATTTGGAAAACTACATTGGAGCATGTTTCAGGAAAATGGGTATCCGAATCTACAGAATTCTCTAAAAAAAATGTATAGTGGGACTCATATGCCACTAATGGCGTATGAGTCCACTTTTAATTTTCTACAAATCTGAATGTGGAAACGGAAGCTCTCAGTCTGCTCTTTTTGCTCCACTAGGTGTCTAGATTTGAAACCCCAATTTTTGACATTGTAAGTAATTTTTTATGGATATTTTGACCTTTCCAATAGGGAGATGAATTCAAAAAGCTTGCAACCTATTCTTCAATGATCTCCAAGCCTTCAAAGTACACATATCTAAAATCACACAAAGAAAGAGAGAGAAATGTTGAATGTTAGGGAATAGGGGTTTACCTTACATTCAAACCCCTTTTAGGTAATTAAACCAAATGAAGAAATAAGATGAAGCATGAACATGAAATAATGGAATTAGAAACTTCCCATGATGATAGATCTTGAATTGTTGCAGCAATGGATGAAGAATTTTCCCTTGAATGCCTTAGAATTGAACTTGTGAAGTCTTAGAATGCTTAACCCTAGCTTGCTTGACTTGAGATGGATATTGAATGATGAATGAATGATTCAGAGATTGGGGGGTGGGAGGATGAGAGGAAAAACCCTATGTTTATAAACAATTATGCAATAATTCCAAAAAATACCACATCACAGGCCGACCTTAGCTCTTAGAAAATAATAAACTGATAGAATTTTGAATTTATTTTGATTTTTGAGCCAAAGGGGACTCATTCACCCCTAGTTGCGAATGGGTCCCACTTAGGCATTTTAAGTGGGTTTCAGAAATTAAGTGTATTAAATGATGTTTATTAGGATTATTTTCAAAAATACACTTAAGTAAGGCTTGTAAGTGTAAAATGGGGCCAATTAAAGCATAAGAAAGGGTCAAATTATTGATGACAAGCCTAGAAAAGCATGAAAGTTTGTTACAACACTTTGAAATAAGGCTTGGTAAGTGATAAAAAGAGGTTATTTGAGTGAAATATATTAATAAGGTCCTAGAAAAGTGTGAAAGTGTGTTACAACACTTCACAACACTTTTGCAAGGCATCATAAAATTCTCATTGATTCAATAGGGTCCAAGACCTAATGTGAATGTGTTTACCACATTACAACACTAAATCAAGGTGATGTTAAGTCTAAATCATCACTAATTATTCCCATATCAAGCAAGAGATACTTGTTTCTACGCTACACAACCATACATACTACTTGCATAATATTTGGTCTTGATGTAGTTAAGTACAACAAAAATCCAATCATTGACCTATACATTGTTTGACTTGCATCTGATGATTCATCTGATTTTCTCAACTTGCAGCCAATTATCATGGGGTTATTAACTAATTTTCTATCTTCCATTCCAAAATTCTTAAGCATTTCCTTAGCATACTTAGTTTGAGATATAAATATCCCATCATCAGTTTGTGCAATTTGTAAACTAAGGAAAAATGACAATTCACCTAGCATTGACATCTCAAATTCATCTTGCATGTGTGTAGAAAATACTTTACACATTTTTCCATTGCTACCACCAAATATGATGTCATCCACATAAACTACAACAATAATCATGTTCTTACCTTCAGACTTAAAATACAAATTGTTGTCTACACATCATTTCTTAAATCCTTGTTGTTGTAGATACTAGTCCAAACTTGAATACCATGCTCTAGGAACTTGTTTTAGACCATACAATGATTTTCTCAATTTGCAAACATAATATTCTTCTTTTGATAGCTAAAAACATTTAGGTTGTTCAGAAAAGTATATTTGACATCCATTTGATAGATTTTAAATCCCTTATAAACTGAGAATGCAAGAAACATTCTAATAGCTTATAATCTTGCAATAGATGAAAATGTTTCTTCAAAGTCTATACCTTCAACTTGTGCATACCCCTTGCACACTAATCTTGCTTTGTTCCTTACCACAACTCCATCTTCATTTAGCTTATTTGTAAACACCCATTTGGTGCCAATTACAGTTTTTCGTGAGGGTCTAGGAATGAATTCCCATGTGTTGTTCATCTCTATTTGATTTAGCTCTTCTTCCATGGCCTTTGTCCAACTTTCATCCTTGATGGATTCCAAGTAACTCTTAGGTTCTATTTGTGACAAGAGAGAAAAATTTACATGTTCCTTACTTTTTGCAAGTCTTCTTCTTGTCTATACACTCTCATTCTTATCACCAATAATCTGATCCATAGGGTGATCCTTCTGAACATATTTTGTAGGTGCTCTTTCAACTTCTTCTTCAAACTCTTCTTCATTTGCAACATCTTTTTCTTCAAAATCTAGTCATCTTCAAGGTTGTTCTCATTAGATTTTACATGCTTAATCTTCTCATCAATCTTGACATTGATGCTTTCCACTATCTTGTGCAACCTTTGTTGTAGCACTTGTACGCTTTTCTTTAAGTGGAATACCCTAAGAATATTCCTTCATTACATCTGGAATCAAAGCTTCCCAATTTTTCTTATTCTCCCTTAATGTAACATTTGCTACCAAATACCTTGAAGTATTTTACTGAAGTAGGCTTACCATACCATAGTTCATAAGGAGTACTATCACTATATGCTCTAATTTGAACTCTATTTAAAATATATATTGTCGTATGAACTACCTCTCTCCAAAACATGTCTACTAACTTGGCCTCATTCAACATTGTTTTGGCCATGTCCTTAACAACTTTGTTCTTCCTTTCTACTACCCCATTCTACTGTAGAGTTCTTGGTGTAGAGTATTACCTTTTAATTCCATGATTCTTACAATACTCAATGAATTCAATTGATGTGAATTATCCTCCTCTATCTAATCTTAAGCATTTGATCCTTCTACCAGTCTCCTTCTCAACCATCTTGCTAAAAATCCAAAATCTTTCAAATGATTGGGACTTGTCCTTTAGAAAGGTTACCCATGTCATTCTTGTATAGTCATCAATTAGCAACATGAAGTATCTTTCACCTTTCATCCCTCTTGCCCTTGTAGGGCCACACAAATCCGTATGAACTAACAATAAGGGTTTTGTTGTTGATTATTCTTTAGATTGAAACTTAACCCTTGTTTTTTTCCCTTGTTGACATTCTTTGCAAATGGTATTTGCAGGTTTGGTTACCATGGGCAAGTGTCTTACTAGATATTTTGAACTTACTTTAACCAAGTATCAAATTTTACATGCCCTAATCTTTGATGCCACAACCAACTCTCATCAGCTTGACCTATCAGACAACTCTAACCTTTTACTTCACAGAGATTGTAAAGATTGGAACCAGTTCTCACTCCTTGTGCAATTTTTTTTCCATCTTTACTTATCTTACACCCATCTAAATCAAATGTGACCTTATAACCATTGTCACACATCTAACTTACACTTAGTAGGTTTTTCTTTAGTCCCTCAACATCAAGGACATCCTTGGTAGGATTTTTACCATCTAAGCTCAATATTCCTTTACCACAGATCTTTACTATAGTGTTGTCACCAAAACTAACTAATCATCCTTTACATTTCTTGAGTTGGATGAATTTAATCTTATCTCCAGTCATATTTTTGGAGAAGCTACTATTAATCACCCACAAATTTTTCCTTTTGGCATGAAGTGTTGTTTGTGCAATCATTGATTGTGTGGGCATCTACTCTTTTTCTCTCCACACCTTCTTAGGTTTATTTTCAACTTTTTCTTCCTTCTTCTCCGGAGCAATAGACTCCTTGCTCTCTTCAGGTGGTGTGTTTATCTTTTTCTCATTCTATATAATTTGTTCTTATGAATTTTGTTCTACAATTCTTGGAAATATAACCAAATTTGTTACAATTGTAACACATTACATTCATATCCATTAAAGGAGCAAATGAGTTTTTGTTTACAAAATTTGTACCCCTTTTTGGAATGACTCTACAGTCACTAGCCCTATGACCAAATTGATTGCATGTATAACAATACCCATAGAAATATGAATAGTACCTAGTCATAGCATTTCCTTGAGTTGTATGAGGGGGTCTTCTTTATCTAGGCTTCTTCAAATCCTTCACTCTAGTAAATCCTTCTACATCAGTCTGTTTGATATTCTACCTATTCTTCTAAAGTTTGGGAGATGATTGGTTATCCTTCTTGTTGTAGTAGGCTTCTTCTTTTATTTAGCTTCTTTTAACTCAATGGTTTTTTTTTCCTTTTCTGAGGTGTCCTTCATGCAGCTCTTCTCTATACTTGACTTTTCTCTTACTCTAGATCTTTTGTATAACTTTTAAAAAGCATCCATAAATGTGATTTTTCCTTTCTCAAGCCCTAAGCCAGATTTTTCTTTGTTGGAAAGTTTTTGTGTGCTCAAAATTCCATCAAGAATCTTCAATCCTCCTTTCAATTTCAAGCCTTTCTCTATTTTTTCTCTAGCCTTTTCCAAATCTTTTCTTAAGGCTACTATTTATTCTTCTAACTTCATACACCTATCAACTTCAGGCCGCTTCTTGGATTTAACTACTTTTTCAATCCTTTTTGCTTCTTCCACTTGTAGCTTCAAGCTTACCACATTTTGGTTAGATTCTTCAAAGACTCGTGGTTAGCTTGTCTGACTCTTTTTGAGCGAGCTTCTTCTAATGCTTAATTTCTTTTTCAACCTTTCAATATCTTCTCTTAGGTAATCAATCTCATCAAGTACACAAATGATTTCTCCTTCAAGGTTGACCTCTCCTTCCTCTCCACCTTCTCTACCAGGGCCCTCAACCTTATCAACCTTCTGCTCTTCTGATTCTTTTTCCATGAAAATAAATTCATTTTCTTTCATCATGAAGGAACAGTCCTGGTCTTCATCCGAACTACTATAGTCATCTGATACATCACTATCTTCTTAGATGTATAGACTCTTCTTATTTTTTTGAACACTTATTTTCTTAGGGAAGTAGTGTTTCTTCATTTTACCCTCTTCTTGTTCAAAGTTATCCTTCTTATTAAATAGATATTTTGCAGCAAAATGACCTACTTTACCATAGTCGAAGCACTTGAAGAGTAACTTACCTTTGTACTTTCCAGATCCTCTTCTAAGTCTTCTAATGAAATTAGATTCTTCTTCATCAGTCTCTTCTTGCCCAGATGTGGTGGCTTTTGCCTTAGATTTCCTAGGTGCATCTTCTTTTTCCCTATTTGCAGCCTTGAACGCAACTTCCCTTTTGGATGGATCTGCACTTTCCATTCTCATTTCATATGCAGTGAATATGCCATGTAGCTCATCAAGGGTGAGTTTGTCTACCTCTCTTCATTCCTCTATTGCATAAATCTTGGAATCATATTTGGTAGTCATGGATCTTAAAACTTTTTGTACAATGACATTGTCTTTGACTTCTTCTCCAAATCCTCTAATAGAGTTTACTATTTCATCAAATCTAAGAATAGATTCCATAATCTTTTCTTCTTCACTCATCTTTAGACCTTCAAAATTGGCTCTGAGGATTTGCAACTTGGCCAACTTTACTTTATTGTCTCCTTCATAAATTCCTCTTAACTTCTCCCAGACATCATGTGTAATTTGATAGTGCATGTCTTTAACAAACAATGAATTGGTCAAACCACAGAGAATAACATGTTTTTCCTTTGCATTATTCTCATAATATTTCTTCCTATAGCATTAGTAGGGCACACGGAAGGTGGTGTATATCCATTCTTAACTAACATCGAAACATCAAATCCTAGAGACCCTAAGTATGTCTCCATCTTAACACTCCAAAAGGCATAGTCTGAACCATCAAACCTAGGTGCTTTGTTTGTAGAGGAACCTTCTTGACTAGCCATTGTGTTCACTTGTCCAAGGTCTACCCGAGCTGATTAAGCTTCTTGTAGGGAACCTAGGCTCTGATACCAATTGTTAGAACACAATGATCTATTGAGAGGGGGTGAATCAGAAGACAACTTAAAAAATTTAGTCCTCACAGATTAATTTACTTAAGCCTTTATGTGCAGATTAAGACTTAATATGGAATCACATAAACATGCACAAACAACATCACATAGCACAAGATATACATGGAAAACCCAAGATGGGAAAAACCACGATGATAAATGCTTCTAGGAGCTACTGTCCTAATCCATCCTCACAATCAAAGGCTCTATTACAAGGTTTAAGGGCACTGACCTTAAGGAGATACCAATCCCCTGATTTTAGGAGCACCTGCTCCAAGGAAGTACCCACTCCCTACTCTGAGCACCTACCTAGATATCTGATGGCACCCACCAATCATATTTACAATATAAGGTATTACAATTTTTTCAAAGAACACAATTCAATGTTGCAACCTAATTTGCAACTGCTCAGCTCCTTGTTGTAGCCTCTACAACTTGGTTTTTTTCCTTGCACCTTCACAGTTTTGCACTTGGAAATCAACCCTGATTAAGAATTTATACTTTTTTTGGGTTCTACTCATCTACACTTCCTCTACACTCTCCCTCTTTCTTTTAATGTATTTTCTATTTGCCTCAAGAGTCTCAGAACTCTACATTGCAACATACACTTCTATTCACTCTTTTCTTCCACACTCTACAACCACTTAGTGAAATTTTGATTTTTCTTCTTGTGTACTTCACTAACCTGCAACATCTACCTCAAGATATGTACACCATCTAGATCTTCTGCTGGGGTTTGATATTTATTTTTTTCCACATGCTATCAAACCAACAAGCCACACATTTACTTATCAAAATCAGATATTTTTCTATATTTGTCATATAGAAAAGCTGGGGTTTCAATCTCATTTAATTCATGTTCTCTATATAGGATCAAAATTTTATTCTCTACTACCTACAATCTATATCATTGATCTGATCATTCCATCACCAATAAAAAATGGTAGCTAGAATAGTTGGGCCAATTAAATTCACTCCTTGAGTTGGTTTGCAATTGCAACCCTCATTCACATTATCGTATTCGTTGAAGACTCTCAATTTAAACTTGAGTCATTGATCTTTTTCTTTCGTACCATGATCCATCATTCTCCATTTATCACTATATCTTTAAAATATCACTGTTGGATGAAGTTCTTTTCAACTAGCCCTGTTGATTTTTTTCCATCACATGTCACAACTATACCAAGCACTGCCTTATTCATAACAGTGATGTGAATAAACACTGTGATGCAATCATTCATTGCCATCTGTCCTCAGGGACACTTGTCCTCATTATCGTACCATCGCAGATATATACTTGGGACCCGCAATTTCCTTCTCATCGCCCATCGCAGAAAGCCTTCCTTTGTTTCGCTTCACAACACCGATGTGAAGCAATAATTTGATGGCTATTAGATTTTGTTTTGTTTGATCTCAATCATTTATCACATATCATGCAAAGCATGGGAAAATATAAACTTTGAAGTGCAATGTGAAGAACTTACACGATAACCATCGAATCATCAACCATAAATGTGTACTATCAGATCTTCATCATGGGCACATTGCACATTGCACTTAAGAATTGGTCGTTAAGAGTGAAAATAGCAATGAGAAGCGTGGTTGTGATACATACAGGAACCATCAACTGGAAGTGGTAAGTAAGGGGGTTGGTTGCACAAGCGACCTCAATGGCTTAAGTTTTCACTTAAGCAACCTGCAACCTCCATTAAACAGTCAACCTCAAAATATAATTATTGTTCCTCTGACATGACTGTAACCCTAAGGTTTATCTTCCAAATCCTAAATTTTTTTGAGGGAATACATAAATTTTTTGAGTCCATCACACACTCTCAGGGCCTACAAAACGCATTTTTGAGAGGCTCTCAGAAAACCCATATCAAATCTACACACTGATTTGACCTCAAACAACTGGAAGTCACCTTTGCAGTGCCATGACAACATTGCAGCTTTTTGAACAACATTGTTATATTGCAACATCATGCTCATTCTTCCATCAATTCTCACCAAATCTTTCGAACAGTGAACCTTTGTTCATTATGGCATCACACAAACATCCCCTTTTGACATTAATGACAACAATATGCCAATAGTCTGATGCAGGAGCATTTGGGGGTACTAGTAATCTTGCATCAACCAAAATGAATTAAATTTTGATGTAACATGGATTAGAATAATTTTATTTCATATTTTAATTTTCTTGTCCAAAAATCAAAATTTGAATAATTGGACTGATTTTTGTTTACTTGGTGTAATTGGAGTTTGAGTTGGAAATTGCAATTTTAGTGTTAAATTGGCAAAATTCAAACTTGGGTGTGGGATTTATTAGACGTTATGGAATGTTGCATATTGTTAAATTTGCATCATTTTCCATAGGCAGGGATGGGACAACCATGATGTGCATGCTAGGAAAATTTTGAATTTGGGCTCCAAATTGTGAAGATAGTGAATTATTGTGTTGGCTAGTGGAGACCTGTCACTCTGAAAAATGGTACAAACATGCATTGGAGAGTTACACATTTTTAATTTGATGAAATTGAATTTATTTCCAAGTTAGGTGTGGAAATGGAGAGTTTCAAGTTTTCGAAAGATAGTGGTTGCAAAAGGGAATTTTAACAATGTTGTTGGAAATCTTAATTTCGAGAATTTAGAGTTGTTGGAGTGAGGCATTGTAAACCTAAAGGTGGCAGGTTGGAGGTGTTGAAAAAAATCAAATGACTTTACAAGAACATTGGGAAATGTGTCATTAATTTTTTAGAAGGAAGTTACAAGTGAAGAAGAATGAAAGTGCAAGAAGGGATATGGATGAGAACGGGCTAGTGAATTATTTTATTGGTTGTAGTAGGCCTATGAGCCTAATTTATAATGTTCTTCATCAACCTAGAGGGTTGTATATGTTTTCTTTTTAATTTGGTAACAATTTCATGTGTTGTAGGAGACTTTGAGTAATGAAATTCTCATATGTCTGTTGTTGATTTTGATATTGGTAAATCTTGAAATTTCCATTATAAATTTGAAGGTGTTGAGAGTTACAGGAATCCCCCTTACATCACAATTAGTGCATAATCATTCATAACTCATAATAGTTCCTAATAATTATCTAAATGAGAGGGAAAGAGTTGTTTATCTATGCATCCCAAGTAATTTTTAGAGTTGAGTCAATAAGGTATTATTTTCAAGACACCAAAGGCCGACACTATTGTAACTTTTTGAAAGCTAATTCCTAGGAATAGGGCGCCTAGCACCCCTCTCTGAGTCTTTTTCACTCTGGAAATTTAGGATGTCGAGAATTTTAATGTACTTTCCTAATCTAACCTTGAAATGAACAAATTATGAATATAATTAATTATGCATGCAAAATAGGGTGTCGAAACTAGTGTGAAATTGTCAAGGGTGACAATTTACGACACTACACTTAGAGTTATAGTTTGGCCCATCATGATCCTACACTCACCCAATACTCTATTTTGATTTGTTTTAGGGAAGACATTGTTACTGATTAAGTTAATTATATATTTGATTATATGGTGGAAGGGGTGTGTGTGTATGATTAGTCCTTCTCTTTCTCCTAGTATGATAAATATGTTTTAAATTATTTGTATCAATCATATTATTTAGTATACCAATTGGCTCTATTTTGATTTAATCATTTAATGTGGATAGTGTAAATTAATTGAATTTTCAAATAATAGCTATAGTCACTTTAGAAATATGTCAAGCATCATGCTCTTATATCTAGATTACCTTATGACTGAGGTGTGGTAAGGTCCACTAATAGTTGAGACCAACCCCCATCAATCCCTTCCAATCAATAGATGTGGATGATAGATACATAGAATTCAAATAGAACATATTGATGTGACATCATTATTGTCTATTAATAAGGATAAGAAATTGATATATACATATATACATACACACACATATATATATTTACATATATACATACATATATACATGTATACACATACATATGTATATATACACATATATACATATACATAAATATATATGTATGTACATACATACATACATACATACATACATACATATACATACAATAAAGAAATTAGTTGATCTAAGTTTAAGAATCAAATCATTCAAATCTTCAACAAAGTATTTTCATGGTGTGCTACCTAAGTTTATTTTCTTTAGGCTTTGATTTGCCTAATTTTTATGAGTATTTCTTAAGGAAAGTAAATATGAGCATAGAGATGTTAGAGTAAAGGTTTTAATTTAATCATGTTGATTAAATTACCTTTATTCCTCTCTTCAGATTTCACTTTAGTTTGCATTTTGTGACATTTAATAATTATATTAATTATTAAATGTTTACCTATTAGAGTTTCTTTTAGGGTTGCACAATATCCTTTTATAAGGATTCATCATTGTAATTTATCTCTCTCGGATGAATACATTTTTTAGCTTTCAAAGCACCCTTGCTTGTTTGTCTCCATCTCTTCTTTCTGTGACAGGTTATTTGCATGCAGGTGATCTTCAGGGTCTGTGAGGTTGGCTTTCTCAACTTCAACATGGTATCAGAGCTCCAGATCTGCGGCTTCCTGTTCTTTTTTTGAAGATATCAGCTTACAGAGTTTTTTTCTGTGCAAGGGTTTCATTCCAGTTCTTTTTTGCCAGATCAGAGGGGTTATCCATCATTTTTTAAGAAAATTTCACTTTGATCTCTCAAATGGTGCATGCTGGTGAAAAACGAACCTCATGAGTGCGCTCAGAAGGCCCAAAAACCCCTATTTTCATATAAAATATGATAGGGTTTGCTAAAAATTGATTTTTTAGTGTTTTGGGGAAATTTCAAAACAATGGCCAAAAAATCCGTACAATTATACGGATCCGTACGGATGATACGATTTTTATTTCATCTTTTTAATTTCTGCCTCGATTTTCGTGCCCTTTTGATTTCTGCCTCGATTTTCGTGCATGAAGGTTCAGCTGAATATTTTTAGTTTAAAGCCTAAATGAGTACTTTTAGTAAAACGGGCATATCTCGGGCATTTTAGCTCGTATTTTCGAATGAAAATAGGCGTTGGAAAGCTGGTTCCGGTGCCGTTCTGATGGACCAGGTCTTATTTCCTATTTTTTCCATTTTGATACTGTTTTCCTTAGTCAAAGTCAGAACTTATTTTTTGCACTCCCGGAGCCGTATCTTTTGCGTCCGAACTCCCTTTTTTGCAAACGAATAGGCGTTGGAAAGGTGTTTCTGTAATATTTCCAGATCTATCATTTATTTTTCCAAAATCTACCCCAGGTACATTTTATTCAATTTTTTGTGTTTTCACACATCTGTCAATTACTTGGACTTTTTGGCACCTGGAAATGATTTGTTTGTGTGGGATGGATTTATTTGATCTGATTTATCAGTATTGAGGTCAGTTATTCTTAGATTTTTTAATTTGAAGAGTTACCATGGGTTTTTCTACTCACCCTTCAGTTATTTTTCTGGAACGGGGTAATTATGAGTCATGGGCAAAGGGCATACTTACACACTGTAGGTGGCTTAATATTTTGCCTTATTTGTATGATTTCATACTTGAACCAACAACTTCAAAGGGAAAATTAGCTTGGGATATCATTAGAAATCACATAGTAGGACTTATATTGTCTAGTGTTGATTCTGACACTGTGTGGGCTATATCGGGCATTGATTGTCCTCACTCACTTTGGGCACGTCTTTGGGAGATCTATGGAGACCCCAGTCTTTCTCCATTCCCAGAGGATCCTGCTTCAGATTGTCTTGTACCCATTGCTTGGAGAGATAACACACCTTTTGATCATGATACTTTAAAAGAACTTCAGTATTTAGACACCCTTACATATTCTGATGAATCAGAGGATTGTCTCACAGTTCCTACTCTTCAGACTGAGATTATACTTGTATCAGCATCTTCTCCTGTTGTTCTTGATCAATTTGATATTGCCTCTTCTTTGGCTCCTATTGATTCAGCTAAGCAGGACATCATACATCTTTCAGACATGGCAACTTGGGATTCTTATTTTGCAGGCATTTCATCTTTGTTTGTAGAGTCCTATATTGCAAATCTGGAGGATTACTTTGAGGATTTTCAGCTCCTCTTTGTTGACAGCCATATTCCAGCTGTTAGCCCACCATCATCTGTGCATTCAGAGGTTGCAGTTCAGGAGTCTTCAGTTCAATTTGGATTTGACATCTTTTGTTTCAGTTCAGACAGAGAGATTCTTCAGCATCCTATCATGGCACACATCTTGAGACATCTTGGTTCTTCTCTTTTCACAGGGTTTCTTCGACATTGTCCTTTGGATCCGTTTCTTCCCAAGGGGAGGAATATTATTTTCCGCTTCAGGATATCTTTCTGGATTCTACATCAGGCATCTACCATTGCGACAGGAGTTTCTTCATTGTGGGGGGGCCTTCTAGTCTCTTTCTTTTTCTCCTATGGAGACCATTGTACATGTACTTATATGATAGAAGTCTATGGGGGTCTTTATGTTATCCACCTCCTATCCTTTTGTTATTAGTGCATTTATTTCTTTCATCTATTTTTGGAGTAGAGTTTTTCCCATGAGGTTTTCTCTATTTCTCCACTTTACAGAGATTTGGTTGTAATTGGTTACCTGATCGGCCTTGTTGCAGGACCCAAGTTTACTTTCTTGCATTGTAGTTACCTTTGCTTTCTTGCACATGTTTGTAACTGCACTTTTTCTCATCTTAAGGGGGGTGTTAGAGTAAAGGTTTTAATTTAATCATGTTGATTAAATTACCTTTATTCTCTCTCTCAAGATTTCACTTTAGTTTGCATTTTGTGACATTTAATAATTATATTAATTATTAAATGTCTACCTATTAGGGTTTCTTTTAGGGTTGCACAATATCCTTTTATAAGGATTCATCATTGTAATTTATCTCTCTCGGATGAATACATTTTTCAGCTTTCAGAGCACCCTTGCTTGTTTGTCTCCATCTCTTCTTTCTGTGACAGGTTATTTGCATGCAGGTGATCTTCGGGGTCTGTGAGGTTGGCTTTCTCAACTTCAACAAAAGAAAGAATTTAAAACCACATTTATGTATTTATCAAATAAGTTGGTTCTTCAAGCGATTCTTCATAAATTTTCTTCAATTTGTTAAGATTAAAAAAAAAGTCTCATTTTTAGAGTCACTACAGTTTCATATCTAGGCACAAGTTGAAAACTATTTGAAAAAAAAAAAACAAACAAAAAACAAAACTTAACTTTAGAGTTTCAACACTTATTGTTGAGAAAATGTCTCAATCTTACTTTGTTTTTAATTTATTAAATGACAATTTGTAATTATCTTTTAGTTGTCATGAAAGTTGCTAAATGTAACTATGACAGTTCTTGCAAAGTATTTTTTAATTGTCAAATTAAAAAGAGCATGAAAAAATGGGGAAGTTAAATGTGAACTTGGAAAAAGATGAAACAATTTTTTTAGTTGAATGTGCACATCACTAAAAAAATGGATAAAATCACAAGTTGGAAGAGGAAGTTTCTTTTCTTTGTGATTTATGATTAAATGGTTTTGGAAACCATTCTTGATTTGTGTTTTCTCTCATGCCTATACATTCAGTGCTTGAGTTGAAGGAAAAACAAGTGAAGTTGCAGGTTGTTGAAGCCATGAAGTGTTGCAGTGATTCAGAGAGAGAAGTTGTATTAATGTAACTCATTTGAAGGATTAATACAAGCCTTGGATCTCTTTGGGTGTGAAGTTTTCTCTTGCAAGGGTTTCTCCACATAATTCTTTAGTTATGGTTTGCATCTTTATTGTAATCTAGTTTCAGCTATGATTTATTACTCTATTAATTTGAATGCATGAATTTATCTACATGTTTTCACTATAATAATTTATCTTGTTTTTCAACACTTATATGACCTTAAACATGAACTTTTCCAAATAACCCACCTGTCAAATTTTTGTTACAAACCCTATGGTGGATGAGTCATTCATTTAGCTACTTCTTCTCTCACCCTCCTAAAAGGAAGGGTTGGATTCCATCCCATGAAGAAAGATGTTTTAATATTTTTTAAAAATGTACTTTTACCTCCAAAATAGAGTGTGCCCGTGCCTCTTCCAATCTAAGATGTTTAAAATAATTAAGTGATTTATGATCCCCCTCAAACGATCCTCTTCATAGGTTGTTCATCATCCTCGTGATAATCTATTCCTTTCTCCTTCAATTATAATGCCATGAGCTTGATAGTTCCATTAACTTTTTATACCTACAATTCATTTTTATATAATAAACCTTTTGAATCATACATACCTATGATATTGTTATGAGGATTCAACCCAAGACAAACTCATTGACCCATATTTCATGAGTAGTGGTTCACAAGAACCCATCTCTCATGATAGTGAATGGTTCACTCAATATTTATTGCATCTAGGTGATGCGCACAAAGGTGAAGCACTGGGCCTTCTCGAGAGGTCACCCATCCTAACACTACTTCAGCTCAAGTGTGCTTATCTGTGGGATTTTCTCCAAAATTAAGTCTGCCTAGCTTGCAACCTTATTTGCTATATACATAACAACTAACTATTTTTTCATGTAAACCTTAAAATGCTATGTATAAAAATATTGATGTTGATATGCTCGAAATGACTTTTTGTAAGTTCTCTCTTCATCCTCACCATCTTCTCCCCACTCGAGTAGACAAACGTACAGGCGAGAAGCAATCCCCTTGTTTAGTGTTTGCGTACAGAAGTATGTCAGGGCCGTAATAATGTATTTGCAAACGTTTCATTTGGCAGAATATTTGTACTTGGCAACT
Source organism: Sequoia sempervirens (assembly GCA_007258455.2). Classification (NCBI taxonomy): domain Eukaryota; kingdom Viridiplantae; phylum Streptophyta; class Pinopsida; order Cupressales; family Cupressaceae; genus Sequoia; species Sequoia sempervirens. The sequence continues at coordinate 55,110 of VDFB02324773.1, forward strand.
TTCCTCCGGGCATTCCGCCGTGGGAATCGACCCCTTGACCACTTCACGGCAGGCCCGTGACAGTGCGTATCTTTTTAAAGTAGAGGACACCCATCTTTTCTACAACTGAATGCTGATATGGACAGCAAATTTCTTGGAGAGAAAACCCAAATGCCCAGTTTGGAATTCCTGTGTTATTCTCATCCATAACGACAATGGAATAGAAAATACTTTGTGGGTGGAGCAGATTGCATTAGATTGTTTTAACTTGTTCCAATTGTACGTTAAGATTCATAAGTCAATGAAGTATGTCCAGTTGTGGGGAAGGTAGGTTTGATCGAGTAAAGCCTGTTCTGTAGGAGGATGAGTGGAGTCAGTTTATCGTCACATTCCAAATATCTTCGCGCTGTTCTTCTAAAGGTGATTGAACATCAATGCTTTATTTGGATTCAGTGCCAGACAATATAATTAAGAGTGAGCAATGGGAGATAAATAATGAAAGATAAGCTTTCTACACCATGGATGAGATCCAGGGCCCATTGGAGACCCGCCTTCCAAAGCACAAAATTCCAAATCCTAATGAAGTATGCATCCCACATGTCGTACGATTCATCACCTGTCCAGTCGTTTGGCAAAGAGATAAGAAAACGACTCCTAAACGTAATCCACATTCCACAATCCTCGGCTGGATAGCAAAGGCAAAGTGCTTTACTTAAATAGTTTATTACTCAAAAAGTTAATTGTAATTTAATTAAAAATGGTGAACATTTGTTCTATTTTTATTAGTTAAAAAATATTTTTTATTATTGAATTGTTTGATGTTTAAAAATTACAAGTACCTATACATAAAATTTGAAATCATATTGTCGGTGTGTAAGTAAGAAGAAATGTAAATACTAATTTCATATTTTGGAAGGTTGTTAGATATTGATTGCAATCAAGATTAAGCTCAATCCTAGATCTAAAATAACTCATTATCCAGGTCACGGAGAGCCAAGAGCAGAAGGCTGCCCTAATCTACCTCAAGTTGGACAAGTGTTTAGGATAGTACTTATGTTGAGGGTAAGGAATGAAGAGCACTCTTAGAGCTTTTGTCAGTCTATGACCCGAAAGTTATTTTTTTTAAAAAGAAGGGGTAAAAATTTATTAATCACAAAGAAGAAATACAATGCAAAAGGGTCGCCTGCCTAAATCAAATCCAACCACTAACCAACCTTATCCTTGTCAATTAATTGATCTAACATACAAGAAAGATCCAAAGGTAAAGAACTCCTATCAACAATATTCTAACCTTTCAGCCAATTAGACGCCCATTTAGCCAAGCAATCTGCCACCCCATTCCACTCCCGAGGAATATGAAAAAAAGAAATCAAGTCAAAAGACCTGCTCAAACTAAGAATCTGACGAATAGCCAAGGCTAACCGCCAATTATCCCCATCCAACCGCCTCTCAATCAACATAGAAACCACCACCTGTAAATCTGATTCACAAAGGACCCTTCTCTAACCCAAAGCAAAAGCTATCTCCAAAGCATACCAAATAGCAAGGGCTTCCATAAAATTATTAGTATGAAACCCTTTATAAGTAGAAAAGAAGAATTGGAGAGCTCCAGAACTATCTCTGCCAGTACCACCTATCCCCACAGGACCGAGATTCTCTCTAGAAGAGCCATCTGTATTAATCTTCAAAACCCCAGGAGGGGGAGGATGTCATTTGTCTTCCCTAACAACTTTCTCCTTAACCTATCTATGCCTCTGTCTAATAGGAATACCATTCTCTTGAGCAGGGAATCTCAACCTTCTATAAACCTTCAAATCAACAAAATCAACAAGACTAGCAAGATCACAATTAGCAATGACAATCTCTTAGAGAGCACAAATAATTCTCTATCACAGATGCTTGAAAACCAATTGTGCCCCCTGGAATATCTATTGATTATGTTCCAACCAAGGATGCCAGCAAATAAAGGAAGGCCTAATATCCCAAGCAACCTAAAGAAAGGAAGTCTTAACTCGCAGCAAACCTAGGCAAGCCCAAAACTTAACCAGTGAAGAGACATACAAACATGGCTAATTCCAAAACCCCCACCAGAGATACCACAACTCCCTAGCAAAAGAACACTAAAAGAAAAGGTGAGAAGAGCACTCCTCACTATTATTGCACATAACACAAATAGATGGGCCATAAAAACCTCTTTTCCGCAAATTATCCCAAGTAAGACATCTATTCTTAGTTAGCAACCAAAGAAAAAAGTTACATTTGGGCCAAGAAAACCTGTGCTGCACCTGTTTCCACCAAGGAACACCAATCCTCCCAAAAAGTTGTCTGTCCAACTGAAGATACCCAAAGGCCATCAAAAAATTACCTGTTGAATCATGTCCCCAAGCCAGAATATCCTTGTCCAAAAGAGACAAGCATTCCCTATTAGCAAGAATCCTAGCTAAATCTTTTCGCTCCTCCTCAGTCCCCCCTTGAGGCCATTCCTGAGGATCTTTCCAATTACACACAAAACCCTATCCCAAGTGTTGAATCGGCTTATAATTAGCCTCCCTATACCAACCAACACCAATAAAACTATCACTGAGAGCTCATAAATGAGGGTATATCAAGAGAAGAGGAGGGTGACCATCTCAAGAATCCCCCTAGAACAAAGCTTCAGATCCCCTTGTGACAAATCCAAAAAATCTCCTGCTTAACAAGGCGAGCCCCAGATTTAAGAGTATTCCAAATCGCAGAGCCTTTCCCTTCCAGGCTACATCTAGGAACATCAATACCATCAATCCCTCCAAGGTATTTATAAAAGAATATGAGCCCAAATCTTATCATGACTTGTACACCAACTCTAATACAATTTAGTAGTAAGTAATTTCCCATTCAAAGCTGCAGAATGAAGACCAAGCCCACCCTCACACCAAGGCCTACAAATAGACTCCTAATTAACTAAACTCCACTTACAGGCAAGCAGATTACCACTCCAAATAAATTTACAGGAAAGAGCTATTAAACAGGTGTAGGACAACTAAGACCTGGGGGGTGAATCAGTTGTCACACAAATTTAAAACTTAAAACTGTCACTTATCAGATCTTCAATCACATAATTTGTTATGTAATATGAGCATGAAACACATATAACAGAAAGTAAATCAACACAATAAACACCAGATTTTTACATGGAAAACCTAATAAGGGAAAAACCACGGTGAGGGTTAAGTCACACTATATAGTATTTTTAAAAGAGGCTCACTGCCAAAAGAAGGACTCACTATCCAAGTACAAAGGCTCACTGCATACAAAAAGGAATCACTGCCTACAAAAATATTATACAAAACAAAGTAAGGCTTTACAAGCCAAAAATGAACTTGAAAGATGCACCTAACATGTGTTGATACAATTATGGATATGCTCACAATTGTTGCCTTTCTTATCACACCTTCACATTCATTACTTCTTCACAATTTCTTCTGTCACTTTTCTACAAACTCACTACACTTCCACACATATACTCGTACACAAACATTCGCACACACACATTCACACACATAAACACATGCTCTCTATCTCAAACTGTTTTCCATATACATATATATACTCAATCTCCATTGCAAGCACTAATTAGGTCAACCTAATTTAAATGCAATTCATTTATAAAGGATATCAACTGTCAACTCGAATAGATCAAAAAATATTTCCAAACACTCAAAACAATCTTTAGCACATTTCATCATGTCGGCTCAGACCAAGAAATGGATCGCATATAACATTTCATATCAAATCAAAATTATCTTCAACAGAACCAATAGAATAATGTCACTTCATTGTATGAGCACGAGAGCATGAAATAACTTGATCATGCATGCCTTTAACTTACATTAGTAGTTTCCCAAAACTGCAACCAAAGATTATCAACCACGGAGAAGTGCAGACTAGAATACCAGATGGGCAACCAAAAATACAAGATCAGCCACTAGAGAGGATAAGCACCGGTATAAAAGTACCAGACCAAACTACCAACATACTGCCAACATGGTGACATCAATGACAACATATAGATAACTTTACTCATTTTTCCAACAATCTCCCCCTTTGTCATTGATGGCAAAATGTGAACAAAAATTCTCTCTTCACTATCTCTAACATTCTCCATCCCAACACTCCCCCCCTTTGACATCAATGGAAAAGGGCGCCAAAAATGAGTGTAAACATGTTGACATCAAAATTTCAAAAGATTTCCCAAAACTTCCAACAATCCAAATCATTTAAGCAAACAAAAATTAAGTGAAGATGGTACTCTTCACTTGGAACACCTTCTTATACCTTTCTTTGAGAACTAGATACAATTTCTTCTAGTTAAAAATAATAGACTCCAATTTTGTGCATGAACTTTCTAATAATCCCAATAGAGTAAAGGAGGGTGACCAATCTATATTAGAACATTGTTTCTCAACATCTTCAACATCAACAAGAATTTGGGAAAGATGCTCTAACCATAATTCAATAATTTTTGTAAGAAGCCAGAAGGTCTTTGTCACATCATCTCTTTGTCTTTGTGTAATGATCAGTTCAGCTTGAAGTTCACCAACTCTTATCCTTTGCTTCCCTTCTTTATCTTCAAATATATCAAAATTATTTCCAATCTCATTCACCTCAGCTTCAATCACTTCAATTCTACTTCTGAAGTTGTCTACAACAATAGGCCACCGAAGACAATACTTGTAAACATCTGAAATTTCTTTAACACACTTCTTTGTTTCCACAATTAATCCAAACAATCTCTGCATAGCCTTTCTACATCTTCTTTCAACCAAGATTCTCATCTTATGTCGTTTTGGACCTTCAAGCAACATCCTTTCTTCAACAATCTCAATTAGATTTTCTGGCAAGAAATCAAAAATAGCAGATACTTCAATACCTTTATGAAGTAGATAATCTACCAATGCATCATCAATTTTTAGTCTATCAATAGGCGAGGCAACATTCCATAGTTCACCAATATTCTTCATTTTTCCTTCAACTATCATAGACTAAATATCATTAGGATCAGGGGATTCAGTACCAGTCAGAGATTCTTTCTCCTTTTCATCCAAAATATCAATGATGTCTTCAATTAATTCCTTTCTATTTTTTGATTCTGGAGGGGAATCACTGATAACAACCTCCATTTTTCTTTTTCCGGAGGAAGAGCCTACTTCGAATCGACTTGATGCAAATATATCGGAGCAAGGGTTTGCTCGCAAGGATGAGAAATACGATCTACACATATTTTCATTATCTTCCAAAGACTCTAGATACTTGTAGATTTGTTTTCCAATAGGGATACCAAATTCCCACATCACATTATCTTTTCCTAGTAGAGAATTCAGAAAGTAAAACACCAAACATACCAGCAAGGATCCGAAACGAAACAGATAATTCTCAACCAATGAAATTCAAACATTTTCAAGAAAATTCTCAAGTAACAAGATACATAAATCAAATTGTTTGTTTTCCTTAACCATCATGTGGGCAATATGTACGGAAATAGCCGAAGTTGAGCTTTCACGATTCCTGAAATAGATTTTATATGAGAAACCATACACAACATACCTAATGGTTGAATCAACAAGTGTATCAATCAACAATGCTATCTGATCTCTTCCAATGCTAGTTAGTTCCACCACATCTTTGTATGTCACAGTTTTCTTTCTAGGAAGTTCTCCAGTGATCATTTCAATTGCTTCCTTCGAGATCAAGTAGGGTTTGTTCAAAACAATGTTTCCATCCTTAAAACAGTTCAAAAAGAACAAGATGACTTCCTTATATGTAATCCATGGAAATTCACTCCACAAATCCATCCCTAGGGTTTTTATATTTTGTAATTCAACTTCGCTCAACCCTAGTTCATTTTCCTTCATTTTCTTATGATCGTATTCTTCTACTTCAACCCTTTTCAGCTTTAGAGAGGTAACACCACACGAACCACTATCCATTGCTTAGCTTTCTTGAAATTCAGTGATACTTCTTCAATTTTCTTATTTCGCAAACAGAGAGAGGGTTTCCAGATTACCTATATCAATCTTCAAATTCCCTTCAGAAACACTTTGAGCATGCATCAAGAATTTCTCAAAGCACCTTCCGATGACTTCAGATGCACAATTAACCAAAAGGCATCACAAAGTTTTACTTATCCACCATTCAGTTTTCCCTAAGCACATTAAATGTGGAAAACACAAAAGGCTACTAAACACACTCTTCACTTAGCACAAAAAACCTTCAAATGGTTCGCAAATCTCCATATCAATATAATTCTCTTCGGTTCTTCTTCCAGAACCTCTGAACAAACATTCTTCACATTTTGACAACATGCCAGCCTCTAACATGCCATACTTTTAGGGGGATTTTATGATCTTCTAATAATGCTCCCCCTAATACCATGTTAGGTCTAAGTTTTGAATAAGTCATCTGTACCGAATGAGGGTATAGACGCATTAGGAGTCTCAGATTTCTCTTCTTCCTCTTCTTTCTTCTTCCATGTCTTCTCCATCTCTTGTTTCATCTCTTCTTTGTCAATCTTCTTTACTAGTTCACTCTTCTCTTTCGGGGCAAACTTCTTTCCTTTCTTATTCTTGCAAACGTTAGATACACATCCAGGTTTATTGCAGTTATAAAAAATCACACCTTTCTAATTAGACTATCCTCCATTATTCCTTGATCTACACTGATTTGCTATGTTTCTGAATTTATTGTAGGTATAGCAATATCCATTAAAGAATTGATTCATTTTTCCTTCATTAAACTTGTTCCTCGTTACCCAAATGATCAAACTCACCTGAGAAGCATTCTAGAGTTCTCCTTTATCATCTATTCAACCAGCCTTCAGGATCCTCCTCAAGTGGTTAAGCTCTACACAAGGAACCAATGCTCTGATACCAATTGTTAAACAGGTGCAGGACAATTGAGAGGGGGGGTGAATCAATTATCACACAAATTTAAACTTAAAAATTTGTCACTTATCAGATCTTCAATCACACAATTATGTTATGTAATATGAGCATGAAACATAGATAACAGAAAGTAAATCAACACAATGAACACTAGATTTTATGTGGAAAACCTAGTAAGGGGAAAACCACGGTGAGGGTTAACTCACGCTATATAGTATTTTTCAAAGAGGCTCACTACCAAAAGAAGGACTCACTGTCCAAATACAAAGACTCACTGCCTACAAAAAGGACTCACTATCCAACAAGAGACTCGCTACCTACAAAAATATTATACAAAATAGAGTAAGGTTTTACAACCCAAAAATGAACTGGAAAGATGCACCTAACATGTGTTGATATAGTTCCAGATATGCTCACAATTGTTGCTTTTTTTATCACACCTTCACATTCATTACTTATTCACAATTTCTTCTGTCACTTTTCTATAGACTCACTGCACTACCACACATATACTCGCACACACACTTTTGCATACACACATTCGCACACACACTCTCTCTCTCTCTCTCTATCTCAAACTATTCACCATATACATTTATATATATATGATCTCCATCACAAGCACTAATTAGGTCAACCTAATTTAAATGTAATTCATTTATAAAGGATATCAATTGTCAGCTCCAATAGATCACAAAATATTTCCAAACATGCAAAACATTCTTTAGTACATTTCATCATGTCGGCTCAGACCAAGAAATGGATTGCACATAAGATTTCATATCAAATCAAAATTATCTTAACAATCCGGCCAAGAATAGTCTTCAACACAACCAACGGAATAATGCCACTTCATTGTAGGAGCACGAGAGCATGAAATAACCTGATCATGCATGCCTTTAACTTCCATTAGTAGCTTCCCAAAACCGCAACCAGAGATTATCAACCGCAAAGAAGTGCGGATTAGAATATCGGATGGGCAACCAAAAATACCAGATCAGCCACCAGAGAGGATAAGCACTAGTATAAGAGTACCAGACCAAAATACCAACATACTACCAACATACTACCAACATGGTGACATCAATGACAACATATAGATAACTTTACACATTTTTCCAACAAGAGCATCAAACTCTTTAAGAAACTTTGAAGGGGCCACATGAATGAAGCACCTGTAAATAGGAAGAGCTTGAATCACAAAACACAAAAGAGTCACTTGAGTAGTAGAAGACAACCATCTATGCATTCAATGATTAACCCTTCACCTCAACTTATCCAACAACTCCTTCTAAGAATCCCTAAGCTGAGCACCCACCCCAAGAGGAACTCTGAGATAAACCATAGGGAAGGGACCAATTTGAAACCTCAAAATCTCAGCAATCCTTGTTTGAATATGCACAGTGGTGTTAAAAAAATAAATAGAAGATTTATGATCATTGATTTTCTGACCTAAAGCACCCAAATAAATGTCCAAAGTCCTAAAATTCTCAACTTCTTGAATACAGGAAAGCCCCATTAAACTGTATCATCAACAAACTACAAATGAGAAAGGGGAGGCAAACCAAAACCACAGCTCCACCCATGAGTCACATTTTGAGAAACTTGAGCCTTGAGAAATATTCCTAAACCTTCACCCACAATAATAAAAAAATATGGTGATAAAGGATCACCCTAGCGAAGACCCCTAGAAACCGTAAACAAATCTAAAGGTTCACCATTAATAATAACTAAGAAAGAGGAAGTAACATGGCTCATGACCCAATTCACCCAATCCTGATCAAAGCCAAAGGCCAAAAGAATTTTTCGCAAGAGCTACCACTTAACCCTATAATAAGCTTTATCCATGTCAAGTTTAACAAACATAGCCTTTTCCTTAGATGTAGTCATGGAGTGAATAACCTCTATCACAATCACCACCTCATCAATAATCTGTCAACCGAAAAAAAAATCCTCCTTGTTCTTTTGAATCAAATCATTTTAGCCAAGGCTTCAGCCTTTCTGCAATCAGCTTAGTAATAATTTTATACACCACATTACAAAGAGTAATGGGTCAAAATTGATCCAGACTATTAGCTCCTTCCTTTTTAGGAATAAGAATTAGAAAAGTGGCATTCAGAGCCAGAAGCATTTGGTTATTACTTTGTGACTCTTGGACTACATCAAGAAGATCATAATTGATTATCTCCCAAGACTCCCAGAAAAACTCAATAGGAAACCCATCAGGACTAGGAGCCTTACCTTATTCATACCAAAAACTACCTTTTCTAATTTAGACACAGAGATTTGCTAAAGTAAAGCTGCATTCATCTCCTTGGAGACTAAAGAGGGGATACAATTCAAGATCAAATTCTCCTCATCACTAGCAAGAGGAGAATCCTCTGAGAACAAGGTAGAATAAAAATGAGTAGCCTCATGAGACATCTCCCTTAAGGAGGATAAAGAAACCCCTTCTGAAGTCACAATAGAAGAAATATAACCCCCCTGCTACCTAGTTTTAACAGAGTTATGAAAGAAGGCAATATTTTTGTCACCTTCTTGAAGCCAATCCACCCTCGCTTTCTACTTCCAAAAACTATCCTCCCTAAGCTCCCACTCCTTCAAATCCTTCAATACCCAAGCCTCATCTCTACCCAGAACCTCAGTGAACCCATGATCACAAATCTGATAGGTAATTTGATCTAACTGCTCCTTTAACAACCTCCTATTAGCAAAAAGATTACCAAAACATTGCTTATTCCATCTCTTAAGTTTATATTTCACAAACTACAACTTTTTGACAAAATAATACATGGATGTTCCATAAGAAAGACTCCCCTGACGCCACCACTCACTCATCAATTCCTAGAGTGAAGAATCTCTAAGCCACATGAGCTGAAACTTAAACGAAGGATTTTTAGGGGTAGAAAAACTAATTGTTGCCAACTTAATCGGCCAGTGATCTGATCCCCACCAGTCAAGAATTTTTGAACTAGTAGTCTACATATCTCCAATCCAGAAACAAGAGACCAAAAACCTATCCAGCCTCTTAGATATAATATCCTCCCCACATCGTCAATTATTCCAAGTAAAGCTACCATTACTCGGTTTCACGTCAATCAAATTAACAAGCTCCACATTATCCCTCAGAAGACCCAAAGAGGGGTCCAACCTAGCAATACCACCCCTTTTTTTTCCAAAATAAGAATATAATTAAATTCCCCAACAAAAATCCAAGGAAGGTAAGGAGAAAGAGTTTGAACATATCTTAAATGATCCCAAAGAAAATATCGCCCTAAAAAATTAGTTGGAGCATACACATTAGATAATAAAACAAGCTCACCAAAATCCAAGCATGAAGTAACCAAAGAGATAGAAGATCGGCTAGAAATCCACTAGATAGGTGAAGTCTTCTTTGGGTCCCAACAACAAGCCACCCCTCCAAAGCAACCAAAAGCCCCAATGCATTGGCACTGACCATGCTTACAAATATTAGAAGCACGCTGCAACATGCCCTCCATAGATAACTTTGTTTCTTGAATAAAAACCAAATACGGAGTATGAGAAACAATCAAATCATGAATAGCCTTTGGCCTAGGGATGTTATTCAACCCTCAAATATTCCATGAGAGAACAATCATTATTAAGACTGGGAGAAATGGGAGACAATGGTACGCACTGACCCAAATTCCACCAAGTTCTCACCAACCAATTTAACTTTCTCTTGATCCTTTTTTCACCCCACTTTAGAAGGTTTCTTTGAAAGGGATTTTTTGAAAGATTTTTGTTGCAACCCCAGAACAAGAGAAGAATCATAACCTTTAGCAGAAACCAAAGCCTCCTTAGCCAAGTCAATCAAAACTATGTCATCGTTCGCTTCCAAGGATCCAGGTGGGACCAGATCAGTAGGGGCCTTAACTGGCAACTAAGAGTTGAGCAAACTAACCAAAGGTAGATTACCATTCTCCTCCCTACCATGTACCTCATCCAGTCCCATAGGATTAACCTCATAATGAAAATCAACTGGAATCCCCTCCTCCTGAGCCATAGCATCCAAAGCATCAAAATGACTAAAGACCTCATCATTTTGCCTCTCTCTAAAGGTTCTCTTCCGACCCTTCCCTTTATTACGAGGCTTGATAGGAACAAAACCATCCTTATCTACAACCCCCTAGCCATCGGTGCCTTCCCTTTATCCCTCGAGGGAGTGGAGGAAGGAGAAGAATTAATTGCAATAGAGGACCTGTTAACCCTAAGGCATTTTCGTTGAAGATGCTTGTACTCATGACAAATTCGACAATGAAATGGAAGAGTTTCATAATCCAGTTGTTCAATCCAGGAAGAAGAACCTAAAAAAATTTCCATCAAATCCAACAAAAGGTTATTTGAATCAATTTCCACACAAATACAGGAAAAAGTAATTACCTTCCTATCCAAAGTTTGTTGGGTTGTCCCAAATGGCTTCCCAAGCAAGGTAGTAATCCTACACAAGATATCATCCCTCCAAAATTCCAATAGAATCCATGGAAGTTGCACCCACACAAGAACTTTCGACATAAGCTCCTCCATAGAATTAAAGCCCACATGCTAGGGTTTAATAAATAGACCAATATTATTAAAGAAATAAGGGCCCCCTTCAAAAACCATGTTTTGATCAATCATAGAGGAAAAAAAACCATAAAATAATTATTAGCCACAAGCATAAGCTCCATATTCCCTTTAATTTTCCAATTCAAACGAATCAATGCTTCTAATGCAGGAAAAGAAATACAAATCCCCATGAATTTACAAATAAGGGCATGATTGTTGAAATAAGACACACACTCAACCACTGATTCTCATTGGATAACCAAAACCAGACAATCTTGGCTGCTCTCCAAACATCCATTAACCTTCTTGAGTTTTGGTGAAACACCCTCATAGAAGGGAACCTACCTACCACAAAAAGAAGTTGAAGGCCCTACATGCAAACCAGTAGCATCACTTTTTCCTCTAACACCAACAACTACCAAACTTGAAGAAGCCCACTACCCCTCCATGAAGCCAAACACTAGGAAAAATGGAACAGAAACCCCACAACAAAATCCACAGAAAGAAATGGCTAGCAAAGAAAAACCTCCCACCACCAACCGCAACAACATAGACAAAGAAACCAAACCCTCAAATAAAAAAAATGCCCCCCCTCATGCAGAACGCACAGCAGAAGAAACAAGCAAAAATCATGGGCTAGGGAGAACCTAGCCCATAAGAACTAGCAACTCCTACGATCACCTAATCGAAATGCTCTCCATCCACCACATTCACCCTACTAACCTGAAAGTTATGTTTGGACTAAGTGAGTAGGTTTTTGGAGCCCAAACTATGACTTTGTCAACTCTCTGCTAGAGGACAACAATGCACAACAGGGACGACAACATGACATGCTGGCATCTCATAGTTGTGTTGTCGTCTGTGCAGAAAAACAGTGAAAATAAACAATCAGAGGTACTAAAAACCTACTGACAACTTAGCTACTAAAGTTTGAATTGATGACAAAAACAAGGAATGACAGAATAACTAAAATACTAAGAGAGATGCTATAAGAAATAACAAGAACGAGAAAGGTAATATTTCAACTCACGAAAGGTCCAGTTCTCCCGCAAGCTCCACATGAACAAGTACCTACACACAATAGATCGGGGAAAAATGTTGGGGTTGTTTTGGAGATTTCCACAGTCAAACCCCCGTTTTGGTGTTTCCACCTCCACGGATAGCCAAATAGATAGAGAAATAGAAGTGCGATAAAGAAAGTATGGAAAAGAAGAATGTCAAACACTACGAAGAGCACTATGTTACTCAAATTCAACAACAATGCAATAGTAAATGAACAATACCACCCTTGACCAAAGGCACTCAAGGCCAATGAAATAGGAATGCAAGCTTACAACTATGTCAAAGTTGATGTGGCCACAATGACGCCAAAGGAAGTATCGCAAGACAGCAAGTTTCAGCTTTTGTGGTAGATGTGAAGAATGTTGTGATGCTAGAATGGTAGAGTTAATAGTGCAAAAAGTAGCCAAGAAGTTGCAAGAATGTGCTCAAGAGTTGTGTAGAAGCATGAAAATCATCCAAAATGTGAAGAAGTTCGAATGAATAGGAAAGATAGGCATTTGAAGATGATTTAGGAGGGAAAGAGCCGTTCAAAGGTCGGTTGGGAGGCGTAGATAAGTTACGCTTCGGCCCCAATGGCGAATGTAACATCTCTATGGATTCTAGAGGCAAAAATCCTGTCAGGACAGTAGTGCATTGCGCAAATGTTTGTGCACTGTGCACACATCCTTGATGGAAATTCCCCATTGACACTACAGACAAGTGCCAAGTGGATGGAGTATAGATGGGGGATGTCGAATTACATTGTCAAGATTGATTTTTCTAAGGTGAAGGGTGTAAAAGGGGAATTTGTGAGGGGGTGAAAATTCACACCTATATATATTTTCCCCCACTTTAGCAAACATGATTGCCAATTATTGTTTAGTAAAGTAGGTCAAAAAAGTTCCAAGAAAATATACCTGAACTGTCAAGGAAGCATACCACAATCTAGCATGCTTGAAAGCATAGGGGAGGAAAATGGCTCTACACGTACTCGGTCTTGAAGAGAGGTGAACAAAGTGCATCGAAGGCCTACAGATCAACGGTGAACAGATCCCTCAAGATGAAAGCATTTTACAGGTCCTTAGACTTGCAAAGAAGGCACCCCCAAGTGCTCAGACCTGAAGAAAGCTAGATGTAAGAGGCTCCATAAAATATAATTGAAAAGCAACTTCATGGACACACCTGCAAAGCAATATGTTAATCCACAAACAAAACATGTTAGATGACAAAAAGAAGCCACACATGCAAACAAGTAGACAATCATATAGACAATCAATAATTGAAGGAAGAGCTTTCAAAGGGGTCCTTTAAGAACCCTTCAAAAGAAAAGGGGTCCACTCAAGGGATGCTTAGTTTAGAAGTGCAACAGTATTTTTCACAAATAAATTCAATCATCAAGGAATCCTTTTGAAATATTTCACTTCCTCAAGGAATTCGAAAGGAAGAATGCCCCTCCGTAAGGGGAAAGTTAGAACATTGCCCATAGGAAAAGATGCTCCCTCCTCAGAGGAAACTTTCTCAAATTCTTTCTTTATGAACCCATGATGAAGGAAAATTATTCCGCTAGGGGTCCTTGTTGAGGAATGCAATTTTTCAAAAATAAAGTTTTTCAAGAAGGGATTCATTGGCCACTGAATGCACCTTTTGAAAATCAAAGAAATATGATAGCCCCCCTTAGGATGGTGTGTGGTAAACACATGAAACGTGACATCTTAAGGAGATAAATGCAAGAATAAAAGTGATGTTGTGGCCTATGGAACATGACAAGATGTAACCATGGTAATGTTGTCTCATACATGAGGGACAACAGATGAGCACCACAACATCACAAAGAAAGCAAAGAAGAAAGATAAAAAGGAATGGAAAAAAAGGACGTAACGAATGAGAGACAGGGGGCTCTGATATTTCAAAGTTAGAGCTGCTCATAAATATAGATAGATAGATATAATAATATATAAATGGGTTGTCATCAACCCCCTACTATATCAAACCATGAGAAGAACACACTTGAAAAAAAATGAAAATAAAAAATTAGGTCAACATGGAAGGGAGGCCTAAATTCCCCCAACACTTTGCATCATCCCCAATTGTTGAAATTCAAGGCACGACAAAGAGAAGAATGATGTGACAAATAGAAGAAGTTTCACAACACAAAAAATACTCTTGTATCCAAGCACCTATGAGGGTGACAAAGGTCATCCAGGAACATATAAAATGAGCATGGGGGAACACAATACACACACACACACACTCTCTAATTTATAGATAAAGAAAAGGTGCCCCCTAGTCCTCATCAACCAAGAGGTCATTGTTCTCCCAGTCTAGATCATCATAAGGGGAGGGTGAATGAGCCTGTAAGGGAAGAATATCAAAGTGGGTACCCTCTGACCCTCCTGCAACAAGAGCCAGGGGAGAAGGCCCCTCAAGGTCTTCTCGACTCAGTTCCTATGAGGTGAACATCAACAATCTCGCAAAGATCATTGATAGGGTTGGTACATCATCTAAAGAGTTGAACATGCACTTTATAGGAGTGTCATGTATCAACTCAGCAGGCGATGGAGGCAGTGCTTAAGATCCACTACTAGCCTCATTGAATGATTTGGGAGCAGTGACAAACTCTAGGGATGCTAGCACTTCCTCTTTCACTAGGATGGCATAAGACAATGTAGAACCACTCACCAATGAGGCGAGCCCTTCTTCTGACCCCCATTTCTAGCAAGGTTTTCCTCCATCTTTTGCTTCATCGAAGGATGTGAGATCCCCATAGATGAAGCAGGGAGAAAGGAGGAAGAGGAGAAAAATGCAACAGACACCACCAAGGTATTTGACATGTCCATGGGTTTTGAAAAGGGAGGGATGTCCAAAAGGGACATCAAAAGGGGAGGCTCATCCGAAGGAGCAATGAATATCTACACCCTTTTTGGGTGAGGATCCTTCACACTTGTAGGGGGAGCCGGAAGCAAGACTTAGGCGGGGGGAACTCAAGTAGGAAGAGTGGAAGAGGTGGACATAGTAGAAGATGCCAAAGCAGGAACTGTTGGCTCCTCTTCCTTCTTCTACAAGGAAACCTTCTTAGTGGAAAGAGCCTTCCTTCAATGCTTGCGCTCATGTGCAAGACGGTTTCTACAACTTTGGGAGCTAGAGGATATAGCCTAAGAAGGGATGGAAGACTCTTGTTCAACCATCAGAGTATCCATCACAGTTGTTTTTGATGGAGGGAGGGACTCCTAGATGGGAACAAGAGGAAGAGATGGAGAGGATGATGAAACAACAAAGGAGGGAGTAGGCTTGATCGCCTTAGTGGTGGGCCTCTTCCCATTCACTACCTTAGAGGTAGGAGCAATAGGAGGCCATAAAGTCCATGACATAGAAGATGTTCAACGGGGACCCTTCCCCTTACCATACAAAACAAGTTGAGGCATCGTGGGTAAGATAGGAAGTTCAAACTTTGGATGCTTGGGATTTTTCCAAGCAAGCACCATTGAACTCCCCAGAAAATGCATAGGACTGGAAGTCGATGGTGCTGTAGGAAGGCGACAGGAAGTAGTAGGTGGGACAACAAAGCAGGAAGAAGAAGACGAACCCTGAGTGGACTTCTCCTCTTCCCTTTTTCGAGTGGCCAAGGTAGCCTCACGTTTCACCTTCATGCAAGCTTTATGTGAAATGGCATAGGGAGAAGGATGGTATCTCACCTTTTTCATTATGCCCCCACTCTTGTATTTAACATAAGTTTGATACAAAACATTTGTCCTAGGAGGGAGCAAACCAACAAGGGCAAGCTAGAAGTGATCCAATGAGTAGCCCCCACATGCAATTATTAGTTTATAATCGGTGTCATGGACCACATTCACAAAAACCTCATGGGAAAACTTCAAGCATTTATGAATTACTGAGGGAACTGCATTCATGGAAACCAACCATGGAATGCCTAGTTTCACTCTGAATAGTTCAAACCCCGGATGATGTCAAAGAGTGCATTCACAGTCTTGGGTCCAACCAAGACTGACAAGGTGATAAAACCGATGGGAGGGATGGAAAGCCCATTGTGTGTATGTATAGTGATTTAAACTCGTCATATCATCCTTATGCAAAAAATTTATCAACATGATTTTCTCTATAATGAAATTCACCTGGCATGTAGGGTCAACGAGAACACCAGATACGGTATTCTCATTGATACATGAGGGGATGTACAAAGGGGATGGTTCTCTATTAGAGTTCATCAATAGATCCTATGAGGTAAATGTTATAGCAAGAGATCTGGTCACTAGTTGTGCAAATTGGATGGGTAGATGTAAGAAGGAAACCATCATACACTAGATAGAACTTTCACAGGAGCCCCCAAGGGTTTCACAATTAGACAATGAACCACTCAAGGTCTCACTTCGTAATGCTTAGGAAAACACCCATCTATGCTACTAGGGTTCGTAGGTTAGGTTGCAAGGCTAGGTGCCCTACAACACTCACACCCACAACACTCATAGAATATGAGGGAAAGGTCTTTCAACACTACCAATCAAAACCAAGATGGTTCACATCAAGTTCATCAAAATGTAGAGGAGGGGGACAAACCACTCCAAGGCTCTATGTCATAGAGAGCCAAGAGTAGAAGGCTACCCTAATCTACCTCAAGTTGGACAAGTATTTAGGATAGTAATTGATGCTAAGGGTAGAGAATGAAGAGCACTCTCAGATCTTCTATCAATCTACTAACCCAAAAACTATATTTGGACTAAGTGAGCAGGTTTTTGGATCCTAGACTGTGACTCTGTCAAATCTCTACTAGAGGAAAATAGTGCATGACAAGGACAACATCACGAGGCACTGGTGTCTCCAAAGTGTGTTGTCATCTATATGGACAAACAGTGAAAATGAATAGTCAGAGGTACTAAAAAACTACAGACAACTTAGCTACTAAAGTTTGAAGTGATGACAAAAACACGGAATGAAAAAATAATTGAAATACTAAGAGAGATGCTATAAGAAATGACAACAAGAAAGATATGAGTTCAACACATGAAAGGTCTAGTTCTCCCACAAGCTTCACATGAACAAGTATCTACACATAGCAGAGCAAGGAAAAATGTTGGGGTTGTTTCGGGGCTTGCTGTAGTCAAACCCCTGTTTTGGTGTTTCCACCTCCATGAAAACCAAATATATAGAGAAATAGAAGTGCATTAAAGAAAGTATGGAAAAGAAGAATTTAAAACACTATGAAGAGCGCTATGGTACTCAAATCCAATAACAATGCAATAGTAAATGAAAAATACCACCCTTGACCAAAGGCACTCAAGGCTAATGAGAGAGGAATGCAAGCTTACAACCGTGGAAAAGTCGATATGGCCGTAGCAACATCGAAGGAAGTCTTGCAAGACACTAAGTTGCACATTCTGTGGTATATGTGAATAATGTTGTGATGCTGGAATAGTAGAGTTAATAGTGCTACAAGTAGCCAAGAAGTTGCAAGAATGTGCTCAAGAGTCGTGTAGAAGCATGAGAATCATCCAAAATGTGAAGAAGTTTGAATGAATAGGAAAGATAGGCATTTGAAGATGATTTAGGAGGGAAAGAGCTGTTCAAAGGTCAATTGGGAGGCATAGCTACATTATGATTTGGCCCTAATGGTGAACATAATGCCTTTGTAAATTATATTCTAGAGGTAGGAATCCTATCAGGATGGCAATGCACTACACAAACATCTATACACCGTGTGTGTGTCCCCGATAGAAATTCCCCCACCAAAACTACAGACAAGCACCAAGTGGATGGAGTATAGACAAAGGATGTGGAATTACATTGTTAGGTTTGATTTTTCTAAGGTGAAGAGTGTAAAAGAGGAATTTGCAAGGGGGGTGCAAATTCGTGCCTATACAAGATGAAGTTGGAGAGAGCAAGAGAGCTTGGTTTCCTTTGATGCATGTTTCCTTCTCTTTGTTTGTTCATGTCACATCACTTTTCAATATTATAGCACAATATTCTTTCTATATGTAGGGTAAGTGCACAAATATGGGGGACCAAAAAGTGGCCACCCCACTTTTTGGTCCCCCAAGAGACCTAAATGCATTCACATTTAGGTTTGGATTGATCGAGCCTCAAAATCGATCAATTCAAGACATAATGCAAGAACATTATAGTGTGCTCACATTATGGTTTGTTGACCATAAAAAACCAAAATCATAATTGTTAACTTCATTTCTCCCTTTTTCCTTGCAAACCCAACCGACAAGCATGATCATGTTCTTGAAGACCTTGTTCTTCATCATTCGTTCACCAATTCATTGCAAAAATTCCACCACAACAATGCCAAGGTTGAAGGCCTATAAGTATTTTTAGTTATTTAGTGTAAAAATTGTATTAAATAGATAGATTCAATTAGTTTTTAGTGGAATTTGTTTAATTTTTAGGAGTTGAGAATGCACCCCCAAATGATCAAAACCTTGATTCATCTCCTTATCAAAATATTGTTGAAGAAAAATAATAGAAAACTCCTCCTTCAATACCTCGACATCCTCCAGGAATGCAAGAAAACATATCAAGTCAAATATAAAACAATAAAAGAGAACTTTAGAGAATAATTGCAAGGTTGAAAGATCTGACAACAACAAACTCCCATAAGTCCACCCACACCAAATCACTACAATCCATTGTCTCTCACATAGTATCAGTGAGTGGGAAAATTAGTAGTTGGTCCTTGAAAAGAGGGGAAAACTAAAAAAATTGTATGCAAAAAAACTATCATATGAGCAAGTTAAACGAAACAAAAAATTGAAATATGATTTGTGTGCTCTATTCATCAACCCACAAACCAATGCACCCTTACATAGCATTTGCACGAGGTTCCCTATTCATTGGTGCCACCACCAAGGGATACAAAATAATATTTGGGATAGGTGGTGGATGGTTTTTGACCATCCTCCATGCAATAATGAGGTGGGTGAACCCACAATACTGGTTTAAAATTTTTGGTCAAACTAGACACTGAACTGATTTTTTCTAACTAAATCTTCACTTTTAGGCACCTATAGTGGCTAAATCATAAGGAATTTGAAGATGATGCAAACTAGTGATTTGTGACATTTTGTCTATAGATTCTAAATATATATTTTTCAAAAAAATTGGAATTAGATTGCACTTCTTTTCCATCTCCTTCGAAAACTAGTTTTTTCAGTAAACACCATTTTTAAGGAGTGACGCTCACCGTATAACACATAGTTTTTCTTCCATGAAGGATATATATATATATTTTTTAATTTAGATTTGTAACTAAGATAACTAGTGTTTCCAATTAGTTTCATAGTGTTTTATTGAATATTTTTTCCTTAATCAAGTTTCGAAGTCAAACCAATTACAATTCATACCTAGGCGGATTGTATAACACAACTTTTTTTGTATGTATCAAAATTCTTTTTTTTCTTGGATCAAGGACTTCAATATCTGGTGCACTCATATTTTTAAAATTTTCTCTTTTATAATCTTCTATTTTCCACATGTGCAAAACAGATAGCTTGATTTTTGGTGAAAAACCTACATTCACAAGAAATAAAAAATAAATATAATAATTAAATTAAATTTATTTAAAATTATACTTTTTGGGAAGCTTATAATAAGGATTACATACTTACAAAAATAAATTTTAAACGAATTCATTTGATCCCCCAAAAGGTAAATCAAAAGTGGTTTTTTATCAACATTTTGATAGTTGTAAATGAGACTTTTTTATAGGTATGGTTTAAAACTAGCGAGGTTCTATCCAAGGTGGTTTGATCTAAGGTAGTTTAATCAAACCCTCTTCAATTGGAATTCTTTAAATGAAACTTTTTAAGGCTTAAATCATTATATTTTCTAAAAATATGTGATTTCAGCAAAAAATAGAATCTCCGAGAAATTGTAAACCATCTTTGTGGGATCACCCAGGTACCATAATAATTGAGGAAACTCTATTGTTAGTTTGTCCTCAATGAGCTCCCTAATTATTTTGATATGCAAGATTTTTAGGGTAGAGATGGGGGCTCCACATAGGACAGAGTGAGGGCACAACATACCCAAAACAAAACACTAAGATCCCGAGCTAGACTAGAGTTCAAGCATATCACTATCTCTTTTGTTGTGAAGGAAGGTGTTGATGTGGCAACATTAGAATCTATTAGCTCACTTATTCAAACTATTATACAACATAATATGCCTCTAGCACAGGGTGAGGTGGTCGGGTCTTCTAGGCCTTGATTTCCACCTCACTTATGTTATAACTATGAGTCTCTTTATGTTTATGGGTATGACGATGATGAGGATGCACGTGGCCAGGACACATCTATAGTAGATTGGATGGTCATGAAAGATGATCTATTAAGTGAAACATATATCATTGATACTCAAGTAAATTTCAACAAGTTCAAATTTAATTTACTAAATTTTATTTTGAAATATAAGATTAACTAAATTACTAGATTGATTATAATAAAATTTCAAGGTTAGAGTGTTCACCCTATTGGAAAAATGAAGAATAACATCTCATTTTGTTACTTTTTGTTTGTCATTGATGTCACCATGATATATGAGTTGCAACTGCAAGATCAAGACTAAAGTTACTCTAGTACTCTAGTCCGATATTTGAACTGGTATTTTGCTAAAATCCTCTAGTATTTTGGTCCGCATTTGTTTTCTAGTGAGCATTGTTGCTTGTAGTTTTGGGAAATGATTTGTAAATATTGGGAGCATGTACTTTCAATATTTCATGTATTCGGTGCTCATACATAATTTTTTTTCTTATTGGTTTGAAGTATATTCCTAGCCGACTTCTTTGATGATTTGTGCAAAGATGAAAACTAGTTTTGTTATGCGGATATATGTGCGACCTATTTTAGGTCTATGTCGACTTATTGAAGTGTGCAGATTATCTTTTTGAAAGTCTGAGGCCAATAGATAATATTTCTTGGTAAATATCAAGTGCATATAATTAGGCCGACCTAATTGATGCTTGTGAAGAAGACTGGATATATATATAATAGACAATTTTTGAATAAGGTGTGTGTGTGATTGTGTGTGAAGAAGAAAATAAGTGTGAACATAATGAAATGTGTTAAGTCCATTTACTAAACTACATTGGAACTGAATATGCACTTATTAGGTGTACTCTATTAGTTCATTTTCTGGCTAAAAGCCATTCAATCTTTGTAATTTTGTAGGCAGTGAGCCTTTGTTTTTGGATAGTGAGTCCTAGCAGTGAGCCACCCATTTTGTAATATTCTATAACCAGTTACATAATATTGTGAGCTAACACTCACAGTGGTTTTTCCCATTTTGGGTTTTCCACATAAAAATCTTGGTGTTCTTGTTTTCTCTGATCTTATGTTCTGTTGATTCTTTTATTCATTTCTACTATTGTTTGAATCAGAATAGTTGGATGGTATCTAATCAAAAAATTTAAGAAGATACTAATTCACCCCCCCTCTCAGTATCTTGGATCTTTAACATACCCTACATCTAGCAACCCTCCACTTGTCGATTACATGACAATATCGAGTCCACATGTATGTAACTAGTAAATAAAAAATAAATATAGTATATGTGAATAGTTTAACCTTATATGAACGATAATCTTATAACTCACATTTGATGTTGAATAGGTTAATATTGGGCCTTCAACATAAACACTTGCTAGTCAACATCATCATCCATCTTTCACTAAGGTAAGCTTGCCCATTTTTAATCATTAATGACCTTTATAAAATAATGTTAGGTTTATTTTTTTAATTTAATAGTTTGCATCTTCTTTTGAATTGCCTTTATGCCTAGAGGACCTTTATTGCTCACTACCCTCACCTGTGTCATCTCACTTACAATTTCCTACTTACTCTCTATTGTTGTATAAACCTACAACACTTTTTTTGCATGTACTTGAAACATCTCTTGTACAACTCTCTAGTGATTACATTTCACTACATCCATTTATATCATATCTTCACTATGTTTTATTACTTCCACTAGTAGCATCTCTAAAACTAGTCTAGCTCCACATGTAGCTTCATGCCTACATCCATCCTTTATTAAACCTACTTGTAACATAGATTCAATGTAGCATTCTCAATATGCTCCTTTATTTCACTCAATTTTACCACCTTAGTTACAACTATTTATTGCTCTTTGGGAATTCTCTCATACCTTTTACAACCTTTTTCATCAAGTGGAATGATTCCTTGGTTTGCACCAACAACCTACAATATCTTCTTTATTACTACCTCTTCCACTTACTCCTCCGTAGATGTACTAACCCACTCTTTCTTGTGGAGCATCTCTTCAACCTTGAGTGAACACACCTACCCCTTCATGCCTTATTCTTAGCTCACCATATCTTGTGTGTTGATTTTTAATCCTATATATTTCTTAGCCTCTTCATGGTTTGCACTCATTTGCATTTTACATCCAACTCATAACTTCCCCCTTTAGGTAGCTCTCTCTAAAATATCCATAGACTAAAATTCTCATGACTCCTCTATATTTTGTCTTTTACCTTGCACTCTTCTTGTTTTCTATCACTCCAACTTTATGGCCTTCTTCTCTCTCATCAATTCTATCTTGCATTTTCCTATGCTCCTCTCTCCCTTGCAACCTTGTTCCCTCTCACACCTTCCTTCTCCATTAAATCAACTTAGTTGTTCTACCTAAAACTTCACAAATTCCTTACATACCTTTTATATCAAACCTTCACTTCTTTACCCATATAACTTTCTTCTCAGATGTCACCCAATTCTCTAAATTTTTGAACTCACCTACCTATCATTTCTTGTCATGCCAAAATTCTTCCATTTAATGCTCTACATAATCAAATTTCCCTTAGATATGGCACTATCCTTCTCCTACGTGAGTGGTCCTCCATTAATGTTTCATTTTTCAAATGTTGACATCAGTTGATACTCCTACTATCCATAACACAATGGAGCGTGGTGTTGATGCAACAATACCATCTTTGATTCCTTTGACAAAGGTATGATCTAGACTAGTATATTTTATGTTATATTTGTTGTTTTATTTGTCTACTAGTGAAAATTTGAATGATACTCATTTGTAATTTACTTTATATATTGATGCTTTCCACAAGGATTTGCAACTCCAAAACATGAGCATGCCCCTATTATGAATGAAGAGAGGAAAAAAAGAGATTTAGAGTGATTATGAGTATGTGATTTAAGTGATTATTTTGTTATATGTCATTCAATGTTTATATATTAGTGTGTATACATTTTATTGTATTAGGTGGAGGTCTAGGAAAGTTTTGAGAGGAGGTTGAGTTAATGGGTTCAAAAGAAACCATCTCCATCCACTCAACATTCAAAGGCAGCTCACGATCTCTTTCCTTCCCCTAGAGGGAAGTTACTATATTAGGGTACTTTGTTGTATGCCTATATGAAATTTTTGTACATATATTTTGTATTACAAATATGTGACATTATATGCATATATGGCTTTCTAGTACATATGTTGTACTTTGATTGACATATAACACTATATGAAAATGTGGATTTTTGGTTAATACAAAACTATTTTAAAAATGTTCTCCATATTTTCTATAAATGATTAATTGAATAACTGAGTAATTAGACAAGTAAAATGGAGTTTTTACTATTTGGGTAATTGAAGAAATTCCCAATTATTTTATTCTCTAATATTGTCTAGTGAGTTTTATCATAGTTTAGGTCTTAGTTGGTCATTTTTTCATAGTCTAGATCAAATCAAATTAGAAATTGAACCAAGAAGTGGGGACGCCTTATAAGTATGATATATAAAATTGATGCAAGCATTGTAATTAACCACTAATTTTTCTTTGTCCTATTTGGACATGCATAAAGTAATATCTAGGTTTTCCTTTTTCTTTTTCTTATTTTGGCACCCATAAATTTAGTAATTTCAAGATTTTACAACTACCCTAATTCATATAATAGACCATTGTTACACTAGGATCTAGTCATAACAGTGTAGTCCAAAATGATCGGTACAATTGGGTTGTGAAAAAAGGTGTCCCCTAATGTTCACCCACCCACCCCAACATGTTCGCATAGTTGGTTTAGCCCCACAAGATGAATGACACAAAATATGCCTCCCTGCAACTTTTTACTTAATGCAACTGATGCTTTTTGTAACTTTTGAAACACTATTGCCATGGTCAAATGGCTTGAAAATTTCAAAAATTGAGAGAGGTTATTGTGGAGGGACCCTAAATGCACCTATAGGTTTAGATAGAACATTTGTAGAGCTCTGTCAATTTTTTTGAGAAATATCCTATCATAGTTTGATAGTTTTTTGCACTACGAGCTCTTAAGAAATTATGTTGGAATAGTGTAGCATGAAACAATCAAGAAAGATGGGGTGAAAAAATATACCTTTCCTAGTATTCAATTCCCTACATAGATGTATTAGCGATGTTTGTTTGACCCCATGATGCACAAAATGAAAATTATGCTTTCTTGCAACTTTTTGATGAACATAATTAATGTTTTTTGCAACATTTGAAAAATTATTGCCACAATGAAATGGACTAGAGATTTAAAAAATAGAGAGGTTATTGTGTAGATACCCTACATGATATGGTAGGTTTATATAAAAAAATTAGGCACCACAGATTCCAAGAAAAAACTTGTCATAGTTCAACATTTTTGTGCACTTTAGGCTCAAGAGATTGCATAGGAATAGTGTAGCTTGGAATGATGGAGATATATGGGGTGAGAAACAAGAAATATCCTATCATTCACCTACCCACCCTAGATGTGTTGACGCTATTTGTTGAACTCCAAGATGCATGAAATGAAAATTATGCTTTCCTACAACTTTTTACTTAATGCAATTGATGCTTTTTACAACATTTGAAAAATTGTCACCACGATGAATTGGATTGGAGATTTATAAAACTAAGAGAGCTTATTGTGCAATAGCACTACATGACCCAGTAGGTTCAGACATAATTTTTTTAGGTGCCACAGATTTCAATAAATACCTCATCATATTTTGATAGTTTTTTGCACTTACGACTCTTAAGAGATTGCATCAAATAGTGTATCCCAAAATGATCATGACAACTGAGGTGCAAAAAATGACCTTTCCTAGTGTTCACCTACCCACCCAAACATTTTGTTGTTTTTTTTCAGCCCCACATTACATAAAATAAAATTATGCTTGCTTGTAAATTTGTATTGAACATAATTGACACTCTTTGTAACATTTACAAAAATTGTCTCCATAGTGAAATGGATTGGAGATTTTAAAAACTAAGATATTTTATTGTGGAGAGACCCTATATGACCCATTAGGTTCAGACAAAATGTTTTTAGGTACCACAAATTCTAAGAAAAACCTTGTCATAGTTTGGTAATTTTTCACACTTAGGGCTCTTAAGAGATTGCATCAAAATAGTGTAGCCCAAAATGATCGAGATAGTTGGGATGTGAAAAAATTACCTTTCCTAGTGTTTACCTACCCACCCAGATAGTTGGCACTATCTATTCATCCTTATGATGCATGCAACAAAAAATTTGCTTGCCTACAACTTTTCGTTGAATGTAATTAATGCTTTTCAAAACATTTGAAAAATTGTTGCCACGGTCAAATGGATTGGATATTTAAATAATTTAGAGATGTTACTATGGAGGTAAGGTTCATATGAAAAATGTGTAGGTGTCTAGTGTCAAAATTACACCCTAGGTCAAATTCACACTTACATATTACACCCAGTACATTTATGACAAAATCCATAATAGGATTTTATGATTTCGGTCTCATGGATGAAAATGATGAAACAATTGTAGTCTCTGGTTTGAATTTTAGAGGAAATTCATCATACGGCAGTGAAGTGCATAGATGTCTATGTGACACATAAAAATATCACTAGAATTCAAGATTCAAACAAGAATATTTCATATAGTTCATTTGTGATGCATGTCCCAATGCCCAAATGCGACTATAATGGCTATTCTCACCTAGTACAAGAACAAAACTTTATTTTCTCTCATTTTCATGGGTCTTCACAAGTTGGAATAAATTTTAGACTTAGATCTCTCTATCACTCTTTCTATAATGAAACTTTGTCAAAATACTCTCAGCAGCAAAGACTCCCCTTGCACATTTATAAACATTGTATCCAATTTTCATGTAATTTTTAATTTTGATAAGCCTATATTTCTAAAAATTTATAAAAAATGGTAATGCATAATAAATGATCAATTTAGGATTTCAAATTGTCAAAATTGTAAGGCACAATTTAAGTACCTCTTTGTGTTTCAGTTAAGGAACCTAAAATCAAAATTTTTAACTCCACATAACTTTCACACATGCAAGAATTGCAAAAAATTCTTCAAACAAAGTTTCTATGGTAAATATTAAATTAACAATAAATGTAATTTACTAGGAAATGTGATTAATTTCTCTATCAAACCAAGTTAGATGGAGCCATGTGAATCATTGGCCTACATGTATCCGACAATTTATAATTTCATCTTGTCATTTTTGCAACAGCTAGAAAAAGGTGGGATAAGTTAAATGAATTATTTATTATGGTTGATAAAATTTAGAGTCCTTCAATTGGATGCTAAATTGAATACTTTATCCTCTAATTTTCCAATCACCTCCCATCTATATTTTAAAAAAAGACATGACAAAATCATCATTACTATAGATCATTGATAAAAATTGATGGAGATTATCCATGAAAAGTGATACAAGCTCATCCCAATCTTCAACTTTTGAAATTTTGAGGGAAATTAATAAGGATAGCTCAATATCTTTATTAGCACAAAGATCAACCACCTTATTGACTCAAATAAACAATGAGTAAAATAATATTATCACAATGACTACATAAACCAATGACTTCTAGCAAAGAGTTTAGTTTCCAATTTGGGAACAATGTTTCTTCAAACTATTAATCACATTCAAGAAGTCACCTTGCATAATGAGATTGTGACAACCTTCTAAAGAGGCCATGTAAAGGCCAACAATTGTAGCTTCCCATTCTATCTTATTTTCAGTTTTGAGGCTTAACAAAAAGGATATTCCTTTGATGAAAGAGCTAGATGAATCATGAAACAAAACACTTGCACCCACAACTCTAGGGTTACCACAAGAGGCACCATCAGATATTTAAAAAGTTGATGCAAATAAAAATAACATATTTTTTTCTAGAATCATTTATATCGTTATTATAAATTATAAAAATATTATGTTTATTATTAAAAATTCAAGAAAAAAACTAAAATCCCTAAGTTAAAATGAAATAATTGTCAATGAAAATTTAACATATTTTATTTACTTTTTAAATTTTAAACTATTTTTAGTTTATTTAAATTCAAAATAGTTTTCATTATTCTTAGGATATTGCAAAGTGGTACAAAACCTAATACTAACATTATTTACATCAAAAGGTATGACATGCATGAATTTTTGTATGTTTGACATCTTATGTCAAAACAAACATACATTTGATAGCCAACCATATTTGTTTAGCATTTCTTTGTGATAGCTATCTATTCAAAGTTTTCTTTAAAAAGTTAAGAAATATCTTATTTTAAAAATTTATATTATAGATTACATATATATTTAACTATTATTTTATATAAAATATTATGATCTATACAAAATCTTCTCTTTCCTAACTTTACAACCATCAAATTTAGGCTCTAGTGTTAGAGTAAAATTGATGCTCTTGCAAAAATATGCCAAAATATCATTGGTGCACCAATGAACCATTATATATATATAATGGTTCATTGGTGCACCAATGATATTTTGGCATATTTTTGCAAAGTGCCATTTAGTAGATTTTTTCCACTATAATCACTTTAATTTTTTTACTTTTATTCTTCAATTGACAAAGTGCACTAGCATGGAGTTTTTGGCACTTTAGGTTTCGTTTGTCTTTTCTAAAATATAATTGCACCAATGTGATCAACTTGAAAACTAGAAACATTTCTAAAATTTTTTGTTAAATTTCAATGACCTTGAAATTTGGTAAAAAAATGCGTGCTAAGTAGATTTTTTTTGGCACTTTGGTACATTTTGTCCTTTTGTACCAAAAAGAGTGTGAAAAACCATATTTTCCTCCATTATTTGGCATGATGGTGGAGCATTATTTAAGCTTTAAGTCTAAGTTTTTTTTTCAAAATTTAATTATATTACTAAGTTTAGATGGAAAAGAAAATTCAAAAGTAATTTTAAAAAAAAAATGTGAAAAAGATAGGTTTTTTCACTTTTAAGTATACCTAGTGCAAATGTGGTCACACTTTCCTTTTTTTGAGTTCAAATAACTTTCGTTTCCTTTCATTCTTGAATTTTATCTATATTTTAATGATAATAAAGGGATTTTGTGGCATTTATTCAACTTTAATTATATATGGATAACAAAAATGATATGAATAACATCCTAAAATAATTAAAATGAAGTAGTCAAATAATATCCATGACAAGAGTGAACGAAATTATTTTATAGAAATATATTCGTTAAATATAAAAATGATCTGAAAGATTGACACAAATAAAACTAACACAATTTTTCAAAAGATTTCAATCATTATTAAAGATTATGAAAATCTTATCTGTATTTATTGATTAAAAAAATTTAAAGAAAAAAAACCATTATCATTATAAATTTAACATATTCTATTTAAGCTTAAAATATAAACTACAATTTTATTTAAATTACTTTATTATCCATCCTCTTGGTGTTCAAAAATTATAATTTATTTATTTTTATTGTCTAATGGAATAGGACATGTGGACTTGACTCTTCACTTATTTTATCTTTCTTTCATTATTTATGTGGGCTCTATCATTTATTTGAATTTGGAATTTATGTTTTTTAGGCTTGGTTTTTCAATGGGTTTTAAATTACATTTAGAATTTGTGCTTTGGAAAGGGTCTTTCAATAGTACCAATATTCATTTACGTAGAAGTTCTTAAAGTCTTTCATTACTCAATTTCAATTTCAAGAGCACTATTTTTCTATCCCTCTTAACTATTGGAAAAGTAATTTTGTGAGATATTTTGAATTGAAAGGAAACACATTAGCTATGAATAACATAGTTATATATAAAATAATATTATTCAACATTCAATAATCAAAATTCAATAATTATTCAACATTTGTGATGGTAGAAATAAGTGTTGGCAAGTTGAATAAATTATGATTAAAAAATTTTAAAATTTGATTAGAATTTCTATCTACATAAGAAGTTAAAGTTTTTATAGATTCCCAACAACATATATTATCTAGCATATATGAAGGATTGATATAATTGTGTGGTTGGTGGAGCCCACAAACATCCATCACATTTATGTTTTTCAAGCTTGGGCTTTCAATAGACCCTAAATCAAATTCAAATTACATATGACTCGATTCAGAAATTAAAATTCTCAACATACACATGGAACCACACTACCTATTATGGAGAATACATATAAAAAGAGAACCAGTAATGTTGTTGATTTGTTGCTCATTTGGACCACAACGAGGACTCAAACCAAGGACCTTCCATTTTTTCTATAAGATCTTACACCAATGTACATTCGGATTGGAGAACATTCTCCTTGCCAATATTGTTCCAAGAGCTACATTATACAAAGAAATCCTCTTAATTCTAGTGCCACCATCATTCTTACATTGCCTTGTTGTATCTAATCAACCAATTGGATCCTTCTATTGTCATTGGAGCCCTCCCACAAAAAATTCATGATCTCAACAAAGTTCTTTGAAGGCCCGTAGGATAAAATGTAAGAGAGCCCGTGAGTTAGTGAATAGGTGGAGAATTAAGATCCTTGGATGAAAGGCACAACAAGACTAAAGGCTGTGTGGTAGTTAGAGAAGGAATAGTTTGAGGAAGAATGTCAGCCAACATGTAGGCAAAGGCTGTAATTGTTCAGTAAAGTTGTATATGGTGGAGGAAGAAAGGATTTTGGAAGGTGAATATCAAGCCAACATGAGGGAGATGAAGAGTTGGACAAACAATGAGGCAATGGGGTTGTCCAATTTATTGTAATGTTGTCTCATGACATTGAAATAAAGATATTTTTTATTTGTTTTCAAATTTGAATGAATTGTTTAGTGCAATTGTAATCAATTCAAATCAACACAAGTTATTGTCAATTTGGGATTTTATCATTTACAGAGTCTTGTGTAATCTAAGTTTTTGGAATTGGGCTGAGTTTTGTTTTCATCTTCATCATCATCCAAACTAGACGCAAAACAAAAAGTGTTGACAACTACAGATGTATCTCCTATACACATAAAATATAAAAGGAATGATTTTAAAGTAGATAAAAATTCAAAAAATAACGAAAATGAATAAGAATATAATTATTTCAATATTTGAAGGAAATAAAATAAAACACTAAAAGAAGAATCTAAAAAATATATCATTGGTGTTGTTTCTTCTCCAATAAAACCATACAAACAAAAAAAGGGAAGAAAATTGTTTTTGTGGTTATTGAGGGGCTTGCCTCAATCAAACCTCATTTTGGTATTTCTATCCCCACACCAACCAATATTTTTTTATATATTTGAAGAAATTATTTTCTTTGAATTCAAAAATGAGAATAATTGAAATAGAGATAAGACTCTTAAACACACTATGCTAGCACTTAGAATTTTATAAATGGAATTGAGAGATAAAAATTAAGGAGAAAAGGAATAATATCACAAGAACAAAATCACTTGGAAGCTTGCTAAAAACTCCCAAGAAGACTTTTATTTCCTTGCTTCAATTTTTTACCACAATCTCATGAAGATATTACTTGGAAATGATATAGAAATCACATCTAGAGAGTTGGTATGGCTATATAGCTTGCTATTTTTTCTTGAGAAGGACATAGATTTTAGAAAAATGTAGAGTGAGTAATTGAGAATAAAAATCAAACTTGAAACACCAAAACGGTAAGTTTAAATTCATATTGTAGGTTAGAATCACACACAAAACTATTACTTCCTAAATTGTTAGTGAGACAAAGAGTAATTTATGCTCAAATGAGCAATAGAATCATGAATTTTCACGGGATGTTAGCTCATCATGAAATTGTACATGTCTTGCACTCACACCTAAGAAGATTCAAACTTAGAAAGTCTAGATCATCGTAAAAATGTTAAGAGATACAAAATTCAAGTGCTAACATTTTCTATTTAAGATACTCTATATTAGAATGTTGAAGTGAGGACTTGATGTAGTGTGAAATTTTAAGGGTGTGGTATTTTGACACTATATTTCACCCCACTTTAGCATGCATATGTTCTAAACTAAATATACATGCTAAAGTAAATGCAAAAAATATTAAATTTACCCAAGGATACTATAGAGGATGTAAAATATTTAAATGAGATGGATATGCCACCAAATTTGAAGACCTACAAAACAAAAAAAAATCCTACACAAGATATGAACATTATGTAAAAATTTCACAAACAAATATGGTAGTTCAATATTAACTAGAAAATATACTATGCATAAAACAAAAACACGATGCAAACATTCACACATAAAAATATACAAATATTAACAATCAATAAAAGAAAGGACCAAATGAACATTAAGAAGACATACAAAGGAGTATTTGTTGGTGATGTGTAGCTAGAATAAATAACAAGTGTGGCTATCAAGTTGTGTTATGCTAGATTCCATATAATGCTTTTGATCAACCATAGGTACTACAAACTACATTATAGGATAACCATGGAAAGAGGTAGGACATATGAGGACCCATAGGGTATCAATTCTCATTATTATAGGTGGCTCATATGGTACCAATTGTTGGTATGTGGTGACTAATCATTCTATATTGTATAGCCCATGGTATACTGTACACCCTAGCCCCTATCCTTGCCAGGGTTTGGGGCCGGGTTGAGCCCCAAGCGGGGGTTTGGGGGCAGCAGCCCCTGAAAAGCGGGGGTTCGAGGGCAACAGCCCCCAAGTAAATTTTTCTTCCTACTTTTTTGTGCAATCACCAAAAAAGGGAAAAATCAATGAAAAAAAGAACAATCTGATTTTGTAGAACCCTAAAATCTGGAAGCT